>JASVEL010010381.1:0-46834 GCA_032618575.1 Nicotiana noctiflora
CAGGTGGGCAAGACGTCTGTGGAGGCGGTGCAAGCCATTGCAGATTTTATGAGCATGGAGCATATGGTGGTGTATTGTGGATAGAGTACTGCGAAAGTGAGGTATACCTTTAGGGATTCTATGGAGGAAAGCAGCATTGGGGAGGATTATTTGGAGTAAGAGGATATTTATGGGGTCGGTATTGAGGTTGACATCTTTTAGCAGGAATGCTCACTGGATCATGTCGTTGGTAGGGCTCAACAACATCATTCCTATCAATCAGGGGACTGATCTCAGCGACTTGTTTGTTCCATCTGAACCAAAACTCCTTAAAACTTTCCTTGGGTCTCTTTCCTTGGGCATTGGGAGCTTTGAAAGTAGTATCGCTAGAGGATCGAGGAAGAGTAGCTGATGGATGAGCTAAAAAAATAGGAGCAGATGTCGGAGCAGGGTATGAGGTTGTTTTGGCTGGTGGAGCATGGAAAGTTTGGGAGGAAACGCTAGGGTAATTGTGGTAAGGGGTGAAGCCCGATGCGTGTCGTGGGGAAAGATCAATGGTAGTAGGAACCTGGACTTGTGATAGTGGTGGAATAGAGGCATGGTTTTCGGTATAGTTGGCAGGGAATGAAGGTGGAGGATGTCCTTTAATCCAGGCTTGATACATCTCCTCTATCTGTTGTTTCAACCTTTGGACCTCATCTTTCAATTCAGACTCTGACATCTTAACCTCCCTCGACGGGTCAACAACTCTTGTGTCCAAGTCTTTGACAGCCATGGCTTCCTTGCTTTTTGACATTGTGTTGTATGGATAAATTGCCAAAGTACCACAAACTAACCACCCTCTGTTATGGCAACAATGAAAGTAACAAAGAGGAGCAAAGCAAAGCCAACACGTTAGCGTTAGAGCATTTATCATATAAAAATATCACATTGCGTGCAATGCCCTAGCAACAATTACTGGTTCTAGAATGGCTTCGAGGGTAAGAAGGTCATTTGGCATCATCCCAATTTATTTCACTTCAACCTTCTCTTTCTTTCTTTTCCAGCACTTCTTGGATTGTTCATTTTACTTCCTTTCCTTTTCTCTTTAATTGTCACTCTTTTCTTTCATCTCATTGCTCACATAAACAATTCATTCTCTTTTTTTCCTTTTTTTTAGTTTTTTTCTTTTTTTTTAGTTTTCAAAAAAAAATGATTCGATCGAACCCTATGTAGGTTGCCTACGTATCATGCCCCTCATGAATCAGATCAAGCGTAGTTCTTGAAAAAATAATGGATAAAATAAACTAAGAAACCAAAATCTTTTTCGGAATTTTTCATTAATAAATTTTGGTTTTTCAAATACAAAACAGGAAGTACTATAACAAAAGACTCGACAATCTTAACTAGACTGACAGACTCGATACGACTGTACACGACTAAAAATTAAAATTAAAAAGTTTCTTCAAGCAACTCGTGCATGCAATGGTCTTTGACTAGAATGGTCCTGGGGTATTTATCATGCTCAAACTCTAGCAAATCGTTCCATACCTGAATGGGAAAAATAAGATTAAATAGAGTTAGTGACTCAAGACACATGCAAGAAAAGAAATTGGGCTATTTTTGAAAATTAACCACATGGCCAAGAGTGGCTATTAATGCAAACTCAACAAAGGTGACCTCTAAGACGTAGAAATATACCTCATTAAGGCTTATATGAATTCAAACTCTCAATAATCATGGCCCAAGACCAAACGACAAAAATGACCCATTTTGCAAAACAAAACAGTCGATATGGCTTGAAATGGCTAAAGATGCAAACTCAAAAAGGAAGGACCATAAATTAATATGACTCCTAGTTACAGACAAAAAATTCTAATATATGAGTAATTGAACCACTTTTGCGAAAATGACCCCATTTTGCAAGAATGGCCGATGTGGCCAAAAGTGGCTAAAAATGCAAACTTCAAAAAGGGCGGACCCTAAAGAAATATGATTCCTAGTTGTAGACTCAAAATCCTAATATATGAGTAATTGAACCACTTTTGCGAAAATAACCCCATTTTGCAAGAATGGCCGATGTGGCCAAAAGTGGCTAAACATGCAAACTCGAAAAGGAAAGACCTTAAATTGATATGATACCTAATTGTGGACTCAAAATTCTAAGACATAGGTTTATTGAACCACTTTCGCAAAAATGACCCCATTTTGCAAGAATGGCCGATGTGGCCAAAAGTGGCTAAACATGCAAACTCGAAAAGGAAAGACCTTAAATTGATATGATAGCTAATTGTGGACTCAAAATTCTAAGACATGGGTTTATTGAACCACTTTCGCAAAAATTGCCCCATTTCGCAAGGATGACCGATGTGGTCAAAAGTGGCTAGACATGCAAGATTTGTCTAAGACCCCGCAAAGCCAAGAACCTAAGACTTACTAGGATGACCGGACCCTATATGGGTTGCCTACGTATCTCGCCTCTAGAGACGAGAATCAGGTTCGCGTAGTTCGGGAAGATGCAATTAAGTAGAAAGAATAAGCTATATTTTATCTTTTTTGAAAAAAAAGATGAAAAAATGTAAAATCTTTTTAGATTTTTCATTTTCAATTTTTTGAATTTTTGGAAAATAATGAAAAACTGTAAAATCTTTTTGGATTTTTCATTTTCAATTTTTTTTTGAATTTTTGGAAAATAATGGAAAAGTGTAAAAAAATCTTTTTGGGTTTTCTCATTTTCATTTTTTTGGATTTATCTTGTAAAATTTGTGAAAGAAAAATGCAACCGGACCCTATTTTCTTCATTTTCACCCTTCTTTTCCAAACATCGGTCCGCCAAATGACTTTTTTACCCTCAAAGATGCAACATATAACATATTGGGATGATTGAATGCCTTTTTGGGCCACGGGCCCATTTTTGACAAGATTTGGATAGGCTTCCTACAAAGGGACACGGTGCCTGGGACCGAGCCCTGATAGGTCTAAATGACATGATGCAAATAAAAATGACCTAAAGACTAACCTACGGTTGGGGTTCACTAACCAGGCAATTCGGGGCGGCACGTGGTCGATGGCGGCTGCTCTAGCTATCCGCCCACTCCACGCTCCCACACCACCCCCTTAAAGACACGGGTGACTCACAAAAAGGATGTGTACGCTCAAACATACTCCGGAAGACTTGTTGCAGAAAGAAGACTCGGGGTTATGCACATGATGACAATTATGAAGCACTAAACACATTAAGCAAAAACTATAAACAAATAAGCAACTAGCAAATAACAAAAATATAAAAAATAATAAAATCAAGTAAAGCTAATGAAAAAGCATGAAAACCTCAACCAAATATTCAAAAAGCCAACAAAATCAAGTACTAGCTCGAACCCGCAATTATCCCCAGCAGAGTCGCCAGAGATGTCACACCCCTTTCTTTAAACCAAAACCTTTCACTAAACCCTCTTAAATAAATAAAAGAATTTTATGAAAAGGCTTGAAAAGGGTTTTTCAATTTTGAAAGTGACAAAAAGGCGTGTTTAAAAGAAATTAACTCAGAGTCGCCACATGACATTGGTTTCGGTGTGCCAGGCCACCGTTTTTAAAATGATTTTCCTTTAAAATACTTTAGACTCCAAAACTAAGTCTGCACCAGAGATTCGGGTTAGGGGGTTCATTTGACTCGGGGAGAAGGTGTTAGGCACTCCCCAAATCCCGTAACTAGCACGGTTGGGTACTTGATCAAGTTGGCTTTCTAAACATTCAAAATTGAGGTAAAACACACAAAAAATAGAATAAACACACAAGAGGCTCGAGGTCGTCACCTAATAAATGAAAATGAAAAGGAAGAGAAAAGAAAATCCTAAGCTAACCTATACCTAGACTTTTCACCATGGTTGTCGAGACCTCCAAAATATTTACATAGTTTTTCGGGGCATACCCCGGATAATGATATATAAAAAATTCACGGGGCATTCCCCGGATGATGAACTAAAGGAAACGACATCTCGCCTCAAAATAACAAATATCCTAAAGATTGCCTACCCATGTGTTGTCGACCTAAAGCATGCTACTAACGTTGAATTGGTGACAAATCTACCTAAATGAGAAATTAAGAACATTAAACAACTTCCATTTTGCCTCATTCCATATCTTTTAGATCTAATTGTTATTTTAAACCACTTCTTCCCAAACCATCCTTTTAAATTCAACAACCGACAGCTTCATTTTCCAATTCAAAGAAAGCATACGATTTGCATAACTAAACATGCGATTCTGATTCACTCCAATCAATTCAAGTAAACATATGAGCGAGCAAATTCAAAATCACAA
Organism: Nicotiana noctiflora; assembly: GCA_032618575.1. Classification (NCBI taxonomy): domain Eukaryota; kingdom Viridiplantae; phylum Streptophyta; class Magnoliopsida; order Solanales; family Solanaceae; genus Nicotiana; species Nicotiana noctiflora. The sequence goes on from JASVEL010010381.1 coordinate 4,279, forward strand.
ATAACAAGTCACAAAATCGAACCAACAAGCAGGTAATTAACACTAAAACGAGTAAAGGATTGAGGTATTTAACCTTATGGCACGAAGCTTTTCGATTAATTGAGAGAGCGCAAGAATAACACCTCGGGTCTACCGAATCCAATTGCAAAAAAATATAGCAGCAACAGAAATAGAACTGATACCGCGAGCCAGCTTCGAATCGGCGACTAGAATCGAAACCTAGAACTACGACCACACTCCGCTTTGAATTCAAATCAACTCCACGAAAAAGGATAAAAATCAGAAGATGAAGATTGTTTTTCAGGACTTCAAAAATGAATTTTCTTTAATGTATTGACTAGCCAAAAACTTGAAGTGATTTTCAATTGATTTGTTGAAGATTATGGTTACAAACGGATCTCTGACATCTAACTTCAATTCAAGAATCAATCTTAATGATAACTATAAATCAGGACTGCAAATTAGGCCACCACGAATGAACCTCGACTGGCGATGACCTCAACATCAATCGAACTCCATCAGTAGCAGAAATCAAACAGAGGTCAAAGTTTTCCATATGAACAAACTCTAGTGTTCAATTTCTAGGGACAATCACGATATCTGAAGAGCCCAGCTCATCATCTTCTCCGGGAGTGAGTTCAGGGGTCATTGCTTGTCGTTTGGTTGCTTGTGTGAGAGCCGACGGTGATGGGGTTGTGAGAGATGAAGAGGGCTGCCATTTTTTTTGTGCTTTAGCAGCTATTACTGCTATTTCTGGTGAGTTCCGGCGATGGAGGAAATGGGTCTGTGGGTGATGGTTATGGAGAAGAGACGGCGGCTGGTGGCTGTCTCCTGGAGATGGGAGCGGCGGCTGGCTCCTTTGGTGGTCGTTTGGTCGGAGCTGCGGCGGCGGCTACTGGAGTTCTAGGTTTTTTTCTGGTGTCAATGGCACAAGGTGTGGCGGCTTCTTATCTTTCTACTAGGGTTCTTTTGTTGTGTTCTTGTTATATGGTGAAGAGAAGATGAACTGTGGGGGAATGGGGTTAGGCGGCTGTCTCATTTTTCTGTCTAGTTTTTTTTTTTTTTTTTTTTGGGTATGTTATTATTAAGAAGAGAAAAAGGGTTAAGGGTTTTAGTCTTGAAGGGAGGTAATTGGGCTTTTTGGGTTATGAAAGAAGTGGGCCTCTAATTTGAGTCTAAAATTTATTAATATTGGGTCAAAATAAAGCTAAAAATTCAATTTAAAATACCTACAAAAATGTAAAACTTCTAATTGATTTTGATAAATCATTAATATTAAAACAAAAGCTAAAAATAAAAATTGAAACTATTTTTGGCATTTTCAAGGATTATCAAAAATAAAAATGCATTTAAAATAATATTTTCTAAAATACCTAATACGTTAATTAAATAGAGAAAAATAAAACTATTTTTGTATTTTTTTAAATTTTTTAATAAAAATAATGTAAAAGAGTTAAAATTAGTGGAAATAACTACATGAGACCTAAATTAATTATTCTACGCTTAAACGAGTGAAATTTCGGGGATGGTAAAAAATTACGTGTCTACATCGTCTATGAATATGATTTCATTCATATACTAGGACGCATCTGCCTAGTATATGAATGAAATAATATTCATTCATATACTAAGACGCAACGGCCTACGACTACCACATAAATCCATTGGACTAATACGATTGTAGTAATAGGAACTTTCGTTTATATATCGTGGTAGGCCGATGCGTCTTAGTATATGAATGAAGTAATATTCATAGACGGTCAATTACTAAATAACAACCACGATATATAAACGGAAGTTCCTATGACTACAATTGTATTAGTCCAATGGACATATGTGGTTGTCGTAGGCCGATGCGTCCTAATATTAACGTATGACATTACTCCCAATACGATATATAAACGGAAGTTCCTATGACTACAATCGTATTAGTCCAATGGACTTATGTGGTTGTCGTAGGTCGATGCGTAGTATGAACGTATGACATTACTCCCAATCTGTTATGACTACAATCGTATTAGTCCAATGGACTTATGTGATTGTCGTAGGTCGATGCATCCTAGTATGAACGTATGACATTACTCCCATTCTGTTATGACTACAATCATATTAGTCCAATGAACTATGAATTAAGTATTAGTCCAACGGAAGATAAGTGTATGATTCTTATTACTAATATACACATAAATTAGGTTACTATTAAATATATGTCCAAATAGACTTAGTTCACGATTGTAGGCTGGTAGGTATATATGCTATTCACATAACAAATTGTGGATACTCCTAGTATGGCTAGATTTATGTGGTTAGTCTAGCACAGATTATTATCATATTAACCGATGAAGGTATATGCAACATTTATGTCTTAGATATTAATATATTTAAAGTCCAATGGACTAGTAATCTGTGCTATTATTTATAATAAACTATCATGATTTAAATGTTAGCATTACGACACATTATGACCAAAATGAATATAACAGTCATAGGACTTTTATAATATTCAAAAGCATCCAAAGTCCTAGATTAATTAAGGCAGTTCAAGAATCTAAAAGTGTTGCCCAAGTTCAAATGAGTACAACAACGATATAATCTAAATTTACCCTACGTGAAAATTCCTTGAAATAGCCAACGTCCTAGATATATTTCAACCATTTGAACTATACTCAGTGTAGGCATGTAATTTTGATCCGCACATTAGAATTACATTGAATAGACCTAGTATTTTTCTTAGGAAATTTATTTGGGTTTATTTTATAGGATTTTACTTTATTACTAATTTTAAAGGCACAAAAATTGAAAAAAAAAAATATACAAAAATAGTTTCATGCTCTATTTTATCCTATTCAGTTTAAATTATTAATATTTTGTTTATAGTTATAACATTATATTTGTTTCTACTATGATTTTAACTCTTGTTTTAATCCATATAAAACACAATATATTATAATATATGTATATATACTTTCATACTATTAAATAATTTATTTAATTAATTGAAATTAATTTGGTTTTAATTTAAAAGTTTGGGTTATTTACTTAATAGATTGTTAAAATTAAAAAAGTGCAAGTTTTGGGCCCAATTTTACAAAAGAAAAGGCCCAAAATCGGGCAGCCCATCTCCCATAACTGTGACGACCCAAAGGGTCATCACTTATTTTATTAATCATTTCGAGCTTCTGAGGTCTTGAAAACCTTATTTATAGTTGCATCGATTTGCGTACACAGTTCGGGCACGAAGCTGGAAAATTTTTATGTTGAAATATGTGAAATATGTGAAACATTTGAGGAATTTTGATATTTATATTGATATGGTTGACTCTGGTCAAGATTTTTGATAAATGGACCCGGAACCGTGATTTGACGGTCTCAGAAAATCCGTAGAAAAATATGGAACTTGGGCGTATGCCCGGAATTGAAATCCGAGGTCTAGAACCCCGGTAAAAGAATTTTTCTGTTAAATTGTTTTCTAAAAATGTTTAAGGAAAATGAAACTGAAATTTGATTGAAAAGTGGTGATATCGGGCTCGTATTTTGGTTCCGACACCCGATACAGGTCAAATATATTGGTTAAGCGCTTCCAGTAAAGTTTGGTTGAAAACGGACGTCGTTTGACGTGTTTCGGCCTTAATTTGGAAATTTTGGAAATTATGAAATTTGAAAGAATTCTTGAGTTTTAAGGCTCAATTCATTGATTTTGATGTTATTTTGGCGATTTGATCGCGCGAGCAAGTTCGTATGATGTTTTTAAGTCAGTGTGCATAATTGGTTTGGAGCCCCGAGGGCTCGGGTGAACTTTGGATAGGCCACGAGATCAATTTTTCATGTTAGAAGTTGTTGTCAGCACCTGGTCTGCAGAGTTCGCAAATGCGAACAATAGTTCGCAAATGCGAACTCCCCGATAATCTGCAGAGTTCGCAAATGCGAACTACCCAATAGTCGCCTGTGTTCGCAAATGCGAACAATAGTTCGCATTTGCGAACTTCCCCATATTTAGCTTGTGTTCGCATTTGCGAACAATAGTTCGCAAATGCGAACTTCCCAGTTTTGCCTTGGCTTCGCAAATGCGAACAAAAGTTCGCAAATGCAAACTTCCCACCCTTAGCTTATTTTTCAAACTCCAGAAATTGGTCGGGGTTCGCAATTGCGAACCTATGTTCGCAAATGCGAACACAGAGACCTGTAAATCACGATTTCCAACTGCATTCTTCACATTTTACAACCCAAAAACATCCATTTGCGATTCTTCACGAATTTCCTCTTCTTCAAAACAATTGTAAGTCACTTTTACTTAATTCTTTCAATTCCTAACAACATTAAACATGTTTTTTTTATAGAAATCAAAGGTTTTCATGGTAGAATTTCTTGTTTTTGGTAGAATATAGGGTTTTTCATGAATTAGGAAATTGGACCTCGAATTGAGGTCCGATTTTGAAACAAATCATATACTTGAACTCGTGGGGGAATGGGTAACCGGATTTTGGTCGGAACCCCGAGTTCCGACCATGTGGGCCCGAGGTCGAATTTCACTATTCCGGGCAGAATATTGTAAAAGTTGAAATTGGCCTTATGAATTAGTTTGTTGAGTAGTATTGATGATATTAAATCAATTGTGTATAGATACTATTGGATTGGAGCCGAATTTGAAAGGAAAAGGCATTGCCACAAATTGAATTGTTCGTAAAACATTTGAGGTAAGTGTTTGTTCTATCCTAGCTTGAAGGAATAGGAATTTAGTTATGAATAAATTGTTGATTAATAATTATTGATGTTATACCGGTAATGGAGATAAATTGTTGAATTTATTATCAATTATTGGTTTAAAACCGGTAATTATAAATATTGTTGATGCAGAGATTATTGGCTAAATGCCGGTAATATATATATTTATGAATTGGGATCGTGTGGCGCGCCGACCACTTATATTTATGAATTGGGATCGTGTGGCACGCCGACCACTTATATAATAAGAAATGGGATCGTGTGGCACGCCGACCACAAAGTGATTTAAATCTTTGCATTGGCCATAGTTGCCGGTAGCCTATTGTTATATTTGGGAGCGGGTGGTACGCCTACCACAAGATGTAGTTACTGTGATAGTTGGGAGCGGGTGGTACGCCTACCACGAGATATGAAATGAAAAGGAATTGAGACATGAAAGTAAGATTTATTCTGTTGATTAGATTATTCCGGATATTACAAGTTATTGACTGTTATTTCAGAGCAGAGTCTTTCCTTATAAATGTTTTGTGTGTATATATATATATATATATATATATATATATATATATTGCAACTGTACAGGTTTGTGTGGGTGGCTGGCCTTAGTCTCGTCACTATTTCGCTGGGATAGGCCAGGCACTTACCAGCACATGGGGTCGGTTGTCCTGATACTACACTCTGTGCTCTTTTTGTGCAGATATAGGTTACGGACAGCAGCAGCGGCAATAGCGATTTGTGGATTTTCCGACTACTGAGACTACGAGGTAGCCTTGCAGGCGTCCGCAGGACCCGTTGTGTCTTCTATCTATGCTTTTCATTCTGTTATCTCATGTAATCGAGATAAACAGCTTATATTTTCTTTCAGACAATTGTGTGTATTATTCTTAGAAGTTCGTGAGTATTGTGACACCAGTCTTGGGTAGTGTATCATGTTTGGGTTTTCTTATTATATTTGACTAAGTCTTCCGCTAAGTTTGATTATTCCGCTGTAATTTATATGTTTTTAAGTTTAATGTCTTAATAAGAATTCGGTAATTAATGGAGGTGTAATTAATATTTGGCTTGCCTAGCTTCCATTAGTAGGCGCCATCATGACCCCGATGGTGGGAAATCCGGGTCGTGACAAGTTGGTATCAGAGCACTAGGTTGCACAGGTCTCACAACTCACGAACAACCTTAGTAGAGTCTGAAGGATCGGTACGGAGACGTCTGTATTTATCCTCCAGAGGCTACGAAGTTAGGAAAATATTCCCTTTATTCTTTCCAGTCGTGCGACTTTGATATTTCAAATGTTAATTGAATTTCTACTATGTTCTTCCGCGGATGGAAAGAACACGTACATCCTCATCTACTGACCAGCCCCCCGAGGTCCCAGCAGCGGCAACTTCTGCTAGGGGCAGAGGTCGAGGTCGAGGTCGTCCTAGAGGCCAAGGTAGGGGCAGAGCTCAGCCCCGAGCAGCAGCACAAGTGGCAGAACCTCAGGCTCATATCGAGGAGGAAGTTCCAGCCCCAGCAGCTCCAGTAGGCCCAGCTCAGGTCCTAGGAGGAGTTTTGTTTTCACCGGATCTTCAGGATGCTTTGGTCCGGATAGCAGGTTTTATGGACAATATCACCAGAGCAGGTTTATTACCGGTAGCACCAGCCACTTCTCAGGCTGGAGGAGGTAATCAGACTCCTGCTATGCGCACTCCGGAGCCAGTAATTCCCCAGGCTCAGGATCCTGTGATTAGCCAGTTGAGGCAGCTCGACCTATTATTGCGACTCCGTCTAATGATGGTATAGCCATGTCTGCTGATGCGTTGTGGAGATTGGACAGGTTTACCAAGTTGTTCACTACCACATTCAGTGGCACTCCTTCGGAGGATCCACAGGATTTCCTATACAGCTGCCACGAAGTTCTCCGTACTATGGGTATTGTGGAGACTAATGGTGTGGACTTTGCTACTTTTCGATTATCTGGTTCCGCCAAGACTTGGTGGAGGGATTATTGTCTATCCAGGCCAGCGGGATCATCATCTTTGACTTGGGGGCAATTTGCGGAATTATTCTTGGAAAAGTTCCTTCCAGCAACTCAGCGGGAGGTTATGCGCAGACAATTTGAGCGTCTTCATCAGGGTTCTATGTCTGTCACACAGTACGAGACTAGGTTCGTGGACCTGGCTCGTCATGCTATTATCATACCTCCCACAGACCGGGAAAGGGTGAGAAGGTTTATTGATGGCTTGAATCAGCCAATTCGGCTACAGATGACTATGGGGGCAGGAATTGAAATCACTTTTCATGAGGCGGCTAATGCAGCCCGCCGGATCGAGATGGCTCTGTCACAGGGAGCAAGACATGGATCGGATAAGAGATCTCGTAATTCGGGTAGATTCAGTGGTACCTCGTCTGGAGATAGAGATTTTTATGATAGAGGCCATCCTCCTAGGCCTTATCAGTCAGCTCTTCAGGTTTCTCATGATGCTTCAGGTGATCGTAATTCTTAGCCACGCTACTCTGATCAGCAGCCTATCAGTGCACCACCACTTCGCTATTTTCAACAGCCGAGGGCTTGTTTTACATGCGGTGATCTTAGGCACATTGCAAAGTATTGCCCTCGAGCTTCTGACAGATCTCACCAGCAGGGTTCTCGTGCCATGATTCAGGCCCCAGTTCCCTCACAGCCTGCCCAACCGGCTAGAGGCGGAGGTAGAGGACATAGAGGTGGAGGTAGAGGTCATAGAGGTGGAGCTCAGACCGATAGAGGTAGAGACCAGCCAGCAGCTGATCGTCCTAGAGATACTGCTCAGGGTGGTGGGGCACAGCCCCGATATTATGCACTTCCCGCCAGACCAGAGGCTGAGTCTTCTGATGCCGTCATTACAGGTATTATTTTGGTTTGTGATAGAAAGGCATCAGCATTATTTGACCCCGGGTCTACATATTCGTACGTGTCTTCCTATTTTGCACCGTACTTGATTCAGCCCAGTGACCCACTGAGTGTTCTTGTTCATGTGTCTACACCAGTAGGCGATTCTATTGTGGTTGATCGAGTTCATCGGTCATGTATTATAGTAATTGAGGGTCTCGAGACCCGTGCTGATTTATTACTCCTAAATATGGTGGACTTTGATATTATACTAGGCATGGATTGGCTATCTCCATATCATGCTATTTTAGATTGCCATGCCAAGACTGTGACTTTAGCTCTGCCGAATTCGCCTCGTATAGAGTGGAAAGGAATTTCAGGTCATACTAGTCGTAATGTTATTTCTTATGTTAAGGCTCGGCGTATGGTTGGAAAGGGATGCTTGGCTTATTTGGCCTATGTCCGTGATTCTAGTGCTGAGGTTCCTTCTATTGACTCTGTGCCTGTGGTTCGTGAATTTCCTGAAGTATTTCCTTCAGACTTGCCAGGTATGCCGCCCGATAGGGACATTGATTTTTGCATTGATTTGGCTCCAGGCACTCAGCCCATTTCCATTCCCCCATACCGTATGGCTCCGCCGGAGTTAAAAGAATTGAAGGAACAATTGCAGGATTTACTTGAAAAGGGTTTCATTAGGCCCAGTGTTTCGCCGTGGGGTGCACCTGTATTATTTGTAAAGAAGAAAGATGGTTCGATGAGAATGTGCATTGACTATCGACGGTTAAACAAGGTGACTATCAAAAATAAATATCCACTTCCGCGAATTGATGATTTATTTGACCAGCTTCAGGGTGCCAAGGTATTTTCAAAGATAGATTTGAGATCCGGCTATCATCAGCTGAAGATTAGGGCATCTGATGTCCCTAAGACAGCGTTCCGCACTCGGCATGGACATTATGAATTTCTGGTCATGTCTTTTGGGTTGACAAATGCTCCAGCAGCTTTTATGGAATTAATGAATCGGGTGTTCGGCCTTATTTAGACTTGTTTGTAATAGTCTTCATTGATGACATATTAATATATTCCCGCGGTCAGGAGGAGCATGCGCAACATCTCAGAGTGGCCTTGCAGACTCTGAGAGATAGCCAACTATATGCAAAATTTTCAAAGTGTGAATTTTGGCTAAGTTCAGTTGCATTCCTGGGTCATATTGTGACGGCAGCAGGTATTCAGGTTGATCCGAAGAAAATTGAGGCAGTCAAGAGCTGGCCTAGACCGACATCAGCCATAGATATTCGGAGTTTCTTGGGGTTAGCGGGTTATTATCGCCGATTCGTAGAAGGATTTTCGTCTATTGCAACCCCACTGACGAGATTGACCCAAAAGGGTGTTCAATTTGAATTGTCCGATGAATGTGAGGCGAACTTTCAAAATCTCAAGACAACCTTGACCACAACACCGGTATTGATTTTACCCACAGGTACGGGACCTTATACTGTTTATTGTGATGCTTCCCGTATTGGGCTTGGTGCAGTGTTAATGCAGGATGGCAAGGTTATTGCCTATGCTTCGAGGCAGTTGAAGATTCATGAGAAGAACTATCGAGTGCATGATCTAGAATTGGCGGCGATTATTCACGCATTGAAGATCTGGAGGCATTATTTGTATGGTGTAGCATGTGAAGTATACACCGATCATAAGAGTCTTCGGTATTTGTTTCAAGCAAAAGGAGTTGAATCTACGACAGCGGAGATGGTTAGAGTTGCTAAAAGACTATGATGTTACTATATTATATCACCCAGGTAAGGACAATGTGGTGGTCGATGCATTGAGTAGAAAGTATGCCAGCATGGGTAGTCTTGCATATATTCCGGTCAGTCAGAGACCATTAGCTCTAGATGTCCGGGCCTTAGCCAACCGGTTCGTAAGATTAGACATTTCTGAGCCTAGCAGGGTGTTAGCATGCACGGTCGCTCGTTCTTCTTTATTAGAGCGTATCCGTGAGAGGCAATTTGATGATCCTCATTTGCGTGAGTTGAGAGATACAGTACAGCGGGGAGGTGCCACACAGGTAAATCTAGATGATGATAGAGTATTGAGATTGCAGGGGCGAGTTTGTGTGCCCAATGTCGAAGGGATTCGAGAGTTAATCTTAGCGGAGGCCCATAGTTCGCGGTATTCTATTTACCCGAGCGCCGCGAAGATGTACCAGGACTTACGGTAGCACTATTGGTGGCGCAGAATGAAGAAAGATATCGTTGCATATGTCGCTCGGTGTCTAAATTGTCAGCAGGTGAAATATGAGCACCAGAGACCTGGTGGTGTATTCCAAAGGATTGAAATTCCCGAGTGGAAATGGGAGCGGATCACTATGGATTTTGTTACTGGACTTCCTTTGACTCGGAGGAAATTTGATGCTATTTGGGTCATTGTTGATAGGTTGACCAAGTCGGCACACTTTATTCCAGTATCTGTCCCCTACTCGTCGGAGAGGTTAGCGGAGGTTTACATTAGGGAGATTGTTCGTCTCCATGGAGTGCTGGTATCTATTATCTCCGATCGGGGTACGCGGTTTACCTCGCGGTTCCGGAGAGCGGTCCGGCGGGGAGTTAGGCACCCGAGGTTCGGTTGAGTACGACATTTCATCCTCGGACGGATGGCCGGTCCGAAAGGACTATTCGGATTCTAGAAGACATGCTTCGAGCTCGTGTTATTGATTTCGGAGGCTCGTGGGACCGGTTCTGCCATTAGCGGAGTTCGCCTACAATAACGGTTACCGATCTAGCATCCGGATGGCTCCGTATAAGCGTTGTATGGTAGGCGATGTCGATCACCGGTTGGATGGTTTGAGCCGGAGAGGCTCGGTTGTTGGGTACGGACTTAGTTCGGGAGGCCTTGGATAAGGTCAAGACTATTCAGGAGAGATTGCGTTCAGCTCAGTCCAGAGAGAAGACTTATGCGGATCGTAAGGTTCGAGATGTAGATTTCATAGTTGGCGAATGAGTATTGCTCGAGTGTCGCCTATGAAGGGCGTGATGAGGTTCGGGAAGAAGGGCAAGCTCGTCCCTAGGTATATTGGTCCATTTGAGATTCTAGACGAGTGGGAGGGGTGGCTTACAGATTAGCTTTGCCGCCTAGCTTATCAGCCGTGCATCCGGTTTTTCACGTATCTATGCTTCGGAGATACCACGGCGATCCCACGCATGTGTTAGACTTCGGTACAGTCCAATTGGACAATGATCTATCTTACGAGGAGGAGACGGTCGCCATTCTAGATCGGCGAGGTTCGACGGTTGAGGTCGAAGAGTTATCCTTCTGTACGTGTTCAGTGGAGAGGTCAGCCTCCTGAGGCATCGACCTGGGAGTCCGAGTCTGATATGCGGAGCCGCTACCCACATTTGTTTCCTGACTCAGGTACTTCCTTCTTTTGTCCGTTCGAGGACGAACGGTTGTTTTAGAGGTGGAGATTGTGACGACCCAAAGGGTCATCACTTGTTTTATTAATCATTTCGAGCTTTTGAGGTCTTGAAAACCTCATTTATAGTTGCCTCGATTTGCGTGCACAATCCGGGCACAAAGATGGAAAAATATTTATGTTGAAATATGTGAAATATGTGAAAAAGTTAAAGAATTTTGATATTAATATTGATATGGTTGACTTTGGTCAACATTTTTGGTAAACGGACCCGGATCCGTGATTTGACGGTCTCAGAAAATCCGTAGAAAAATATGGAACTTGGGCATATGCCCGGAATTGAAATCCGAGGTCTAGAACCCCGGTAAAAGAATTTTTCTGTTAAATTGTTTTCCGAAAATGTTTAAGGAAAATGAAACTGAATTTTGATTAAAAAGTACTGGTATCGGGCTCGTATTTTGGTTCCGACGCCCGGTACAGGTCATATATATTGGTTAAGCGCTTCCTGTAAAGTTTGGTTGAAAACGGACGTCGTTTGACGTGTTTCGGCCTTAAATTGGAAATTTTAGAAATTATGTAGAATTCTTGAGTTTTAAGGCTCAATTCATTGATTTTGATGTTATTTTAGCGATTTGATCGCGCGAGCAAGTTCGTATGATGTTTTTGAGTTAGTGTGCATATTTGGTTTGGAGCCCGAGGGCTCGGGAGTGTTTCGGCGGTGGTTCGAGGTGTTTTTGGACTTAGGAAACTGGCAGATTTTCTGCAGTTTCTGCACAGGGATTTTGTACTACGCGATCGCGGCCTAATCCACGCGATCGCACAGCATTGGCCAGTCCTTCTATGCGATCGCAGCATTCCTCACGCGATCGCGTAGCTTCCAGTTTTCCCCTACGCGATCGCAGTCATGTTCACGCGATCGCATAGGCCAAATAGGCTGCCTGGTGAGTTTCCTCTACGCGATCGCAGCATCTCTCATGCGATCGCGTAGCTTCCAGTGTTTTCTCCACGCGATCGCAACCATTTGCACGCGATCGCATAAGAGGCCAATCTTTCCTCTACGCGATCGCAGCCCAATTCACGCGATCGCGTAGGGTAAATTTCCGCCCAGTGAATTAATACCCAAAACAGAACACTTACGGGATTTTATCCCATTTTCACAAAATCCTTTCTTCTCCACAGCTCTTAGGCGATTTTTGGGGTATTTCTTCATCAAAGTTCATTGGGTAAGTATTGTTTAACTCGTCTTCTTCATTTTTCATCAACATCAATCAAATTCTTAGGCTTAAACATGTGTAAATTGGTTGAAAAATTTGAGAAATGGGTATAGTTAGGGCTTTCAAAGAATTTGCGATCTAGACCTCGTCTTGGAGTCGAACTTAAGAACAAATTGTATATTTGAACTCATGGAGGATTGGGTGAACTTATTTTGGTTCGAAACTTGAGTTTCGATTATGTGGGCTCGGGGTCGATTTTTACTATTCCGGGCAGAATGTTGTAAAAACCATATTTAGCAATATGAACTAGTTTGTTAAGTAGAATTGATGATATTAAATCAATTGTGTATAGATACGATTGGATTGGAGTCAAATTCGAAAGGAAAAGGCATTGCTACGGATTGAATCGTTCGTAAACTTTCGAGGTAAGTGTTTGTTCTATCCTAGCTTGAAGGAATAGGAATTTAGTTATGAATAAATTGTTGATTAAGAGTTATTGGTGTTATACCGGTAATGGAGGTAAATTGTTAAAATTATTATCAATTATTGGTTTGAAACCGGTAATTATAAATATTGTTAATGTAAAGATTATTGGCTAAATGCCGGTAATATATGTATTTATGAATTGGGATCGTGTGGCGCGCCGACCACTTATATAATAAGAAATGGGATCGTGTGGCACGCCGACCACAAAGTGATTTAAATCTTGGCATTGGCCATAGTTGCCGGTAGCCTATTGATATATTTGGGAGCGGGTGGTACGCCTACCACAAGATGTAGTTACTGTGATAGTTGGGAGCGGGTGGTACGCCTACCACGAGATATGAAATGAGAGAGGAATTGAGACATGAAAGTAAGATTTATTCTGTTGATTAGATTATTATGGATATCACGAGTTATTGACTGTTATTTCAGAGCAGAGTCTTTCCTTATAAATGTATTGTATATATATATATATATTGCAACTGTACAGGTTTATGTGGGTGACTAGCCTTAGCCTTGTCACTAGTTCGCTGGGATAGGCCAGGCACTTACCAGCACATGGGGTCGGTTGTGCTGATACTACACTCTGCGCTCTTTTTGCGCACAGATACAGGTTACGGACAGCAGCAGCGGCAGTAGCGAATTGTGGATTTTCCGACTATTGAGATTACGAGGTAGCCTTGCAGGCGTCCGCAGGACCTGTTGTCTCTTCTATCTATGCTTTTCATTCTGTTATCTCATGTAATCGAGATAAACAGCTTGTATTTTCTTTCGGACAATTATGTGTATTATTCTTAGAAGTTCGTGAGTATTGTGACACCAGTCTTGGGTAGTGTATCATGTTTGGGTTTTCTTTATCATACTTGACTAAGTCTTCCGCTAATTTTGATTATTCCACTGTAATTTATATGTTTTTAATAATAAGTCTTAATAAGAATTTGTTAATTAATGGAGGTGTAATTAATATTTGGCTTGCCTAGCTTCCATTTAGTAGGCGCCATCATGACCCCCGATGGTGGGAAATCCGGGTCGTGACAATGTTCTAGCTTTCTTTTAATAAAGATTGACTCTTTTAAACTATGATTCTTATCTGAAATTATCACTGACAATGAAATACTAAAATAGTGAACAAATACTTCAACTTTGCATCTCTCTATATCCAAAATTTCAATATACCATAATGGATGACACAACATCAATGTACCCGGAAACTACTGAAAATCTAAGAGTAAGAAACGTTGAGATTTTAAACTTCTTTTTGAATAAAAGAGTGATGTTCCAACATTGTTATTACCAAAAAATCACAAAATAAAGTAAAGTGAATGAGTCTTCAAAGATATCCTTGAAATATCATTTTCTTTTATGTCACTTTCTCACATAAAGTTGCGATTCAACAATCACCATTGATTGAAGCTGCAAAATTTATTGTAAGACATCAGACAAATTTTGTCTATTAGGATTACTTATAGTTCTAATTGGACTCGTTAGATTCTTGAATTTGCCTAACAAGAATTTGAGTTGTCATGCTTGTTGCTTTCCTTTTTGACGTGTAACTTATCTAATAAGTTTGTATATTTTCACAGTGATACAAGAATAAAGTAGTATTTTTTCTAGTTTGACATATTTAAATTTCCTTTTTTTTTCTAAGTTAACATATTTAAAGCTCCCTATGTATGTATATACTGTTAAATGGAAGTATGTGTTTATCATCAATTTGATGTTTTTTTCTCTTTCAGTAAAATGCAGGAAAGTTTCCTTTCTGTTAAGAAGAATCAACTAAATGCTAATTTTCAACAGAAAGTAAAGGAAAACTAACAATTTTTAAGTAAATATCAAGATTACATTAGGTTTTGTTGCACATTTTTCACATGAATCATGTGTAAGCATAGGCAGTTTTGTTACTAATCAAAATTAGTTTCTTAATTGGTTGACTTATGGGAATATCATATATGCCAATACAAATTTTATGAAAACATTAGAGACATCTTTAAAGTATTATATTAAAAATATGATAAATTTCCTCAAGTAAACAATGCAAGACATTTTACCTTTAATAAGAAAAGGAGCCTGAAATCTTCCAGTAAAAGATGAGATTGCGTCATACACAAACCTTTACAACAACAAAATTATCATCCAATATTATGACATCAAACTATATTTGGCAACCTTGTTCCTTGAAAGGCCATTGCTAGACCAATATCAACCTTTAAGACAGATGCAAGACAAATTATTATAGAAAATATCTTAGCCAAACTCGCATGATAGAGACAATAAGAGTGAACATGACAGCTTAATTTGGAGGGTAGAAAACAAAGCTACGAATAAAAAATTTCAACAACAATTAGTACAATTTTAAGATGCATATAGGCAAATATAAACTTTTTCTATTTGATTCCAACTTCCCAATATATGAACGCATTCATCTATCAAATATAATTTGTGAGAAAGAAGAACAATGAAGAATAAAAAGGGCGAATGATGATACTTCAAATTCGGAAATAACATCTCAAAAATGAAATGCGTCAGCATTCATAAAACAAAAGAACATATTGAATGAAAGTTTTACTAATTCGATCCAGCAAGACCCGAAAAGGATAGCGCTTCAACTATTATTTATAATAACAAATTAGAAAATATCAAAAAACCATCATTAAATTCCGAGTCAATTTCTCGGAAGGTCACTGAAAGAAATTGTTTGTGAAAGCCATTTTACTTTGTTAATTAGTAACTAAAAACTTATTATATTATGCCAAGTGTAACTTAAAAGTCAATCGACACTTTTAGGGCATATTAAATATTGTTGTTCATATTTTTTTTGCAACCCAACCATTTAAAAGATTAGAAATATCCATTTAAACATGACCAACCTGCTAAGAGAAAATTGAACATTGCTGTGACTCGATTACTTCGTAACAAATCTATTTAAGAAATAGTAACTCATCAAGTAGCAATAGATAAATGTGGATTGTTTTTAAAGTATATAAGGAATTACATAGAGAGAAGTAGAAATTGGGTCCTTGCCTGTGTTGAAGTAGAAGAAGTTTATCTCACTCTAATATGTAGCGGACCAATTTACCTTGCAATTCAACCAAGTTCGAAATCAAACAGTCAAAAAATTCGTATAGGAGGATGGCAGAGCAACTAATTAATAGAAGAGAAGTAAGAATGAGATGCAATTTCCATTCATATGGTCTTAGATGAGATGTACATTCATAAAATAAATATATGTAATAAAATTCAAATGGAGTAAGAGAAGAATAAACCTGAGAGAGTGGTTGAATCATAGGAAGAGAGCAGGAATGGAACATTCCAGTATATTTTGTTTAAAATGAGGATGCAAGAGGAAAGAAGATGGGAGGCTTTTAAGACGCGCTTCAGTAAGCAAAGCATAGGTTAAAGCAAAATACCAATTATATCCTTGGTCGACCAACATTCTCTTTTCTATATAATAGAAATGTGAGCACGTGATTTTTGCCTCACACAAACTGCTCCAAAAGAAAATCAAAATCAAAGCGGTCTTATTTTATTGTGTACATATTTATGAGTTTCTCATGGTACTTTGTGATTGTTTTACGTC
This sequence comes from Nicotiana noctiflora, assembly GCA_032618575.1. Taxonomy (NCBI): domain Eukaryota; kingdom Viridiplantae; phylum Streptophyta; class Magnoliopsida; order Solanales; family Solanaceae; genus Nicotiana; species Nicotiana noctiflora. The sequence goes on from JASVEL010010381.1 coordinate 20,538, forward strand.
CGTGTATGCGTGTTTTGTTGTTTAAATAGAAAAATACAAAAAAATATATGATACAGTTATGTTTACAGTTTAGATTAGACGATCTGGAATTAATTATTAAACTGAGTTTTTTTTAAAATAAATGAAAAATGTTAATGTATATTACATTTTAGTATTCAATTATGTGATTTTTCTTTAAATTTGATATGTGGTTCTTTGGATTAAATACTACTTAGATTTAATTAGTATTGTTAAGATAATTTGGGTCAAGTTTAAATTTAGGTTTGTATTTGATTTTTAATTAGAAAGTTATATGAAAAGAAAATAAAATAAAAGATAAAGTGTTTGGAATTAGGACAACTTGTAAATTAAATCCAAGCCCAAACTAAGTGAAAATCAGGCCCAATGCATAATCCAGGCGAGCTGGTCTCACAGACGTCCCTAAACGATGTCGTATCAGGCATGCTTGATCTAGGCCGTTGATCTTAAAATGATCAATGGCCAAGATCGCCCATCTCACTCGTTTAAGAAGCATTAATCTAGGCCGTTCAACTCAATTGATCAAACGGTCAATACCATACCATCAGAACCCAAGCCTGCCCCGACTCTATAGCCTCCGAACCGACCCAGCCCCCACTAAGACCAAACGATGTTGTTTCTATTTAGAAAAGTAATCCAGCCCATTGATTTATTAAATCTAACGGTCTGGATTAAATCCCCACCCATGTATATGATCTTAATCTCTACCCCAGCACCCCCAAGCCATTACCCCACCTTCGTCTCTAACCCTAGAGACTTGATCCCCCAATAACTCTGCCGCTTCCCACCACCGGAAATCGCCTTACGGCGGTTCCGGTGGCCAAAATATATCCAAATTTACACCCCGGAATCCCCACAATCTCCTCTTCTCAAATCCAAACCCCTCTGTCCTCAAATCTTAGCCGTTCTCGTCGAATTTTAGATCGAAGTTTGACCCCAAACCCTAATTTGTTCGAGCTAGCAATTCAATGGACAATGGACAGATTGTAGACCAAGTTGGACTTTAATTGTGTGTTTTCACATGGAAAACTCACGATTAAAGTCCATTTTGGTCACAAATCCAAGAGATCTTGAAGGTTCGAGCCCCGATCTTGAAATGGTAGGTTTTCGTTTCCTTTTGTTTTTTTTTTATTTTCATTTGTTTCATTGGATTCATCTTCTACCCCTTTTCCTATTTTTGTTAGTATCAAATGTTTTTGCTTAAACTCTGGATTTTATTATTTTTTCTGTTGTGTTTGATTCAAACCAGTCGAGTAGCAATAGGCTTTGTATAAAAACTGTAAACTGCACTTGTAATCGTCTATTTGTTTTATCATGGTTCAAATTGTTTTATTTTTGTGTGATGTTTGTGTTCGTTTTCTTTGTGTGTTCATCATGGTATTGGGTTCAGACTATTATAGAGAGAATTATAGTGATCATGAACTTTATCTGGTTCAGAATTGTGGTGACTTGTTTCTTAAACTTTCATCCCTGTTAATTCTGGTCATTTGTTATGATTGTGGTTCTTACACATATGAAACCAAATCTGCATTTGTCGTATCAGTCTTGCTGCTGTTGTTTGGTTTCAATTAACTATGATTTTGTCACAAACACAATTGCCTTAGTCCCTATGTCTATAGAAGTTGATCCCAGCAATGCAATGGCCTCTTTTGAATCAGGGTTCTCACTTTAGGTCTTTTGGGGTTCTGATTTTAAGCCATGGACTTAATTGATAAATTGAATTGGTCATAGTTGCTATAGTTAGTTAGCGGCTAAGAATTAGTATAATGAAGTTGATGTGGGGCTGTCCACTACTGAAAATGTCACGATCGTGATGGCGCCCAACAATTCAGCTAGGCCAGCCAGACCAACCATTTCTGATTTCATCTAATACCGGTCCCAAATGGACAACCCAAGAAGAATATATGAGTTTAAGAACTCCAATAATAATAATAATGAACAAAGTACCGACACTCCCAAAGATCCGAAGTCACGAGTCTAGAGCCTCCAACAAAATCCAACGGGAAATAGAGAGTACTATATAAAAATACTCAAGTACGAATACAAATACAAATAACAAGCCGGAAAGGAGAGGAGAAGCTAGGTTATGCGAACGTAGGCGACTACCTCGACAACTCGATATGACACGCAAACGGCTGGAATGCACGTCTCTTGCTCCCGAGTACACGAGTCCGCACACAAAAGGTGCGGGGAGTAGGGGTGAGTACTAAGTACTCGGTGAGTAATAAATATATACAAGTAGCTGAAAATAAGAAATCCACGAAATACCACAAAATGAAGCTACAATACAGTCCGAATCTCCTACGAAGTAGCATCAATAGTACAATTCAGCTACCACGAAGTAATTTAACAAATAAAGATACAATGCAATGCACATAACCCGCTACGGCGTGTAGCCGATCCAATTTAACGTCGACGGCGCTCAGCTGGGGGTGTGTACGGACTCGGAGGGGCTCCTACGGCCAAGCGCAATACTGCTGCGGCGTGCATCCCGATCCTCATATCAACCATCTGCGGCGTGCGGCCCGATCCATGCTCGGTCCACGATAAGCAAATAAGTCACAAAACGAGTTCATTTTTCTTAATTCCGGTTTCCGGTTCATAATTTATGAAAAATACTTTAACTTTATTAAATTTGCAAAAGCGGTGACTTAGCATTTCAAAAAGGTGATTTCAATTTCCAGGACTGAGATCAGTGATTTAAGAAATTATAGCTATCACATAAATATTGTCCTCTAAGGATGCTACAGGTCGGCACAAGGCCCCAAACAAGGCTTACAACCCACAAATAATTCAAATACAGTGTATTTCCAACACTAATAACATATTATTCATTTCCGGGATGGACCAAGTCTCAATCCCCAGTCACAATCAATCCCGCACCTGCCACGGTGTGCGAGCCACGCCTACTAGCGTCACAATGTGCTAAGCCAGGGTTTCGAACCCTCAGGCTACCATATACAGAAACTACTCACCTCTAGCCAGTCGTAGACTCGTCCGCGATGCCTTTTCCTTTGATTTTAGCTCCCTCGTGTGTAGAATCTAGTCAAACCACAATAATTATGTCAAATACGGGTCAAAGAATCATAACCCATTTCAATTTACAAGAAATTCTCATAAATACACCAAGTTGGCAAAACCCGACCCCGGGCCCACTGCTCGGAAAATTCCGAAATTAGTACCAACGTGACCCTCATCTCGCCACGAGTCCGTGCATATAAAATTTATCAAAATCGGAGTTCAAATGGCCTCCCAAAACTCAAAATCCCGCTTTCAATACTTAGGCCACAATTCTTCAAAATTCTATCCAAATTCAAGAAGATTGATGTTAATTTTACCATAAAATGAAGTTTTTGAGTCAAAAATCCTACCTCCGACGAATACCCGATGACTTCTCAGTGATTTCCTCGAGTTTTCTTCTCTCTCAAAATTATGTTTTGGGGGTGTAAACCCGTAAGCCTTCTGTTCTGTGATTTAATTTACTGCCAGATCCGATTGCTCTACGCGTTCGCGTGAGCTCCCACGCGTTTGCGATGCCCAGCTCCCTCTTACTCTTCGCGAACGCGACGCCTACCACGCGTTCGCGATGCTCAACTTCCAGCTACCCTTCGCGAATGCGACGCCAACCACGCGTTCGCGATGCTCAAACTCCCAGCCGCCCAAATTCCTTCTACGCGTTCGCGACTCCCAGTCACGCGAACGCGATAGTCCACTCCAGCTGACCTACGCGAACGCGACCTCAGGAACGCGATCGCGAAGCATAAGGTTCCTGGCCTACGCAAACGCGACGCACCTGATCGCGAACGCGATGCTTGATCCGTCTAACCTTCGCGAACACGGTCCATGCCACGCGAACGCGAAGGCTTAAATGCCTGGACAGAACCTGCAGTTTTTCTGCAGATTTTTGCCAAGTCCAAATGCCCGGTTGATGGTCCGAAATCATCCCGAGGCCCCCGGGACCCCAACGAAAACCACCAACGAACTCCAAAACATGATACGGACTTGTTCCAATCATAAAAACACCATACTAAACATCAAAATCACCATTTACTCACGAATTCAAGCCTAAGTTTCTTCAAAACTTTCAAAACTAACATTCAATCCAAAACCCGATCAAACGATGTCCGAATGACCTGAAAATTTGCATACATATCCAAAATCACATAATGAAGCTACAGAAATTGTCGGAATTCCATTCTGACCCCCGGATCAAAATCTCACCTACCATCCGGTTTTCGCCAAAATTTAACCTTCGCCAATTCAAGCCTAAAACTACCCCGGACCTCCGAATTCAATTCCGATTGTCCTCCTAAGTCATAAATGATCTCCCGAAACTAGTCGAATCATCGGAATCCGGTTCCGAGCACTCTAACTCAATAGTCAACTCTTGGTTGACTTCCCATATTCAAGCTTCCTTCAAATATGCTATTTGCTTCATTTTCAACCCGAATCACTCCTAACTCACCATATATATTCTAATACTGATTTAAAAGCATAAGATATGTAAATGCAAGGTAACGGGGTGGTAATTCCCGTAACGACGAGCCGGGTCGTTACATTCTCCCCAACTTAAACAAACGCTCGTCCGCGAGCGGGTTAAGAAACATACCCGGAGCATCAAACAAGTGTGGATATCTGCTTCGCATCTCCTGCTCGGTCTCCCAAGTTGCTTCCTCCACGGGACGACCTCTCCATTGCACTTTCACTGAAGCTATATCCTTGGATCTCAGCTTACGAACCTGCCGACCCAAAATGGCTAATGGTTCCACATCATAAGTCAAATCCTCATCTAGCTGTATCGTGCTGAAGTCTAACACATGAGACGGGTCTCCGACATACTTCCGGAGCATAGATACATGGAACACCGGGTGAACCCCCGACAAACTGGGTGGCAAAGCAATCATATAGGCCACCTCCCCAACTTTTCTAAGCACCTCAAAAGGTCCAATAAATCTTGGGCTCAACTTCCCTTTCTTTCCAAACCTCATAACACCCTTCATCGGCGAAACCTTCAGCAACACCTTCTCACCTACTAAATAAGACACATCTCGGACCTTCCGGTCCGCATAACTCTTCTGACACGACTGAGCTGTGCGAAGTCTCTCCTGAATCACCTTCACCTTGTCTAAGGCATCTTGGACTAACTCCGTCCCCAACAACCTAGCCTCGCCGGGCTCGAACCAACCGACTGGAGACCTACACCGTCTCCCATATAAAGCTTCATACGGTGCCATCTGAATACTGGACTGATAGCTATTATTATAAGCAAACTCCGCCAAAGGCAAATAATCAGCCCACGAACCACCAAATCGATGACACAAGCACGCAACATGTCCTCCAATATCTGAATAGTACGCTCAGACTGTCCATCCGTCTGTGGATGAAATGCTGTGCTCAGCTCTACCTGTGAACCCAACTCTCGCTGAAATGTCCTCCAGAACTGAGAAGTGAACTGGGTACCTCTGTCCGATATAATAGAAATGGGAACTCCATGCAATCTCACTATCTCACGAATGAATATCTCTGCCAACCGCTCTGAGGTATAGGTAGTACACATTGGGATGAAGTGAGCTGACTTGGTCAACCTATCCACCACCACCCAAACTGAATCAAACTTCCTCGCTGTCCGAGGGAGTCCACTAACAAAGTCCATAGTAATCCTTTCCCACTTCCACTCAGGAATATCAATACGCTGGAACACACCACCAGGTCTCGATGCTCATACTTGACCTGCTGACAATTTAGACACCGAGCCACATGGCTCACAATATCTTTCTTCATCTTTCTCCACCAGTAATGCTGCTTCAAATCCTGATACATCTTCGCGGCTCCTGGATGAATAGAATACCGCGAGCTGTGGGCTTCCTCCAATATCAACTCACAAAGGCCATCAACATTGGGCACGCATATCCGGCCCTGCATCCGCAATACACCATCACTATCAATAGTGACATCTCTGGCATCATCATGCTAAACTTTGTCCTTAAGGACAAGTAAGTGTGGATCATCATACCGGCACTCTCGGATACGATCATATAAAGAAGAACGAGCTACTACACAAGCCATCACCCGATTGGGCTCAGAAATATTCAGCCTCACCATCTGATTAGCTAACGCCTGAACATCAACTGCTAGGGGTCTCTCCCCAACTGGAATATACGCCAAACTGCCCATACTAATAGCCTTCCGGCTCAATGCATCAGCCACTACATTGGCCTTTCCGGGATGATACAAGATAGTAATATCATAGTCTTTAAGCAATTCAAGCCATCTCCGCTGCCTCAAATTTAGATCTTTCTGCTTAAACAAATGCTGAGGCTGCGGTGGTCCGTATATACATCACAAGATACACCATATAGGTAATGCCTCCAAATCTTCAAGGCATGAACAATAGCAGCTAACTCCAAATCATGAACAGGGTAGTTCTTCTCGTGGGGCTTTAGCTGACGAGAAGCATATGCAATAACTCTACCCTCCTGCATCAACACACAACCGAGCCCAACTCTAGAAGCATCACAATACACCGTATATGACCCTAAAGCTGATGGAAATACCAGTACTGGAGGTGTGGTCAAAGCCTCCTTGATCTTTTGAAAGCTCTCCTCGCATTCATCGGACCACACAAATGGAGCATTCTTCTATGTCAACTTGGTCAACGGTGAAGCAATAGATGAGAAATCCTAAACAAACCGGCGATAATAGCCTGCCAAGCCGAGAAAACTCCGAATCTCTGTAGCCGAGGAAGGTTTGGGCCAATTCTGCACTGCCTCGACCTTCTGTGGATCAACCCGAATACCATCACTGGACACTACATGTCCCAGAAAACCCACAGTATCAAGCCAGAACTCACACTTAGTGAATTTTGCATAAAGCTTCTCTTCTCCAACCTCTGCAATACCACCCTCAAGTGCTGTGCATGCTCCTCCTGGCTGCGTGAATATACCAGAATGTCATCAATAAACACAATCACAAAAGAATCAAGGTACGACCGAAATACACTATTCATCAAGTGCATGAATGCAGCTGGGGCATTAGTCAACCCGAAAGACATCACCAGGAACTCGTAGTGCCCATATCGCGTCCTGAACACTGTCTTCATAATATCTGAGTCCCTGATCTTCAACTGATGATAGCCCGATCGAAGATCAATCTTAGAAAATACACTAGCTCCCTGGAGCTGATCAAATAGGTCCTCAATACGAGGCAATGGGTACTTATTCTTCACTGTTACCTTGTTCAACTGCCTGTAATCAATGCACATTCTCATTGTGCCATCTTTCTTCTTCACGAACAACACGGGTGCACCCCAAGGTGACACACTCGGACGAATGAAACCCTTATCTAAGAGTTCCTGAAGCTATTCTTTCAATTCTTTTAACTCTGCTGGTGCCATGCGATAGGGAGGAATAGAAATGGGCTGAGTGCCCGGCACCACGTCAATACCAAAGTCGATATCTCGGTCAGGCGGCATGCCTTGGTAGGTCTGCTGGAAATACATCCGGAAACTCCCTCACAATGGGGACCGAATCAAGATTGGGTGTCTCGGCCTCAACATTTCTAATGAAGGCCAAATAAGATAAACAACCCTTTTGAATCATTCGTTGGGACATTATATAAGAAATCACCCTGTCGGACACATAATCAGTCAAGCCACGCCACTCGATCCTCGGATTACCTGGAATAGCTAGTGTGACTGTCTTGGCATGACAGTCCATAATCGCATGGTAAGGAGATAGCCAATCCATGCCTAGAATTACATCGAAATCTACCATGCCCGGTAGTAATAAATCAACTCGGGTCTCCGGACCCCCAATAGTAATAAAACAGGATCGATATACCTGATCCACAATAACAGAATCCCCCGCTGGGGTAGACACATGTACGGGCAAAGCAAGAATACCACGGGTCATACCCAAATGATGTGCAAAATAAGTAGAGACATAAGAATAGGTGGATCCGGGATCAAATAAGACAGAAGCATCCCTGTGGCAGACTGAGATAATACCTGAAATGACCGCATCCGAAGCACTAGCATCCTTCCTATCCGGAAGAGCATAGAAACGAGCCTGGCCTCCACCAGTACGATCCTCACCCCTAGGGCAACCTCTGGATACCTGGCCACCAGTCCTAGCCGACTGTGCTGGCGCTGAAGAAACAAGAGTAGAAGACGAGGGCTGATCCCTCTGCTGAGACCGCTTACGAAGCCACTGAGGACACTCTCTCCTGATATGGCCCAAATCACCGCACTCAAAACAACGGACCTGAAGATGGAAGAAGGGGCTGCCGAGGACCCCTCGCTACAGATGAACCCTGTGCTGAGGAAGCAGGAGCAGAGCTCTGAGCTGGAAGAGCACTCAGTGCAGGCTGACTTTACTGACGGCTCTGCTGACCGTGATAACCCTGATGTCCCCTGACGACCACGATCTGATGAAACCCCACTGGACTCTGCACGTCCAGACTGATGAGACCTGAAAGAACGACCTCTGCTATACTGGGGTTGGCCCCTAGACGGAGCACCACTGAAGCTGCCAGAACCACGATGCCTCTTAGCCTCTCTCTCTTCCCGTTCTCTACGGCGGTCTGTCTCAATATGACGGGCAGCATCAACCACCTCCTCAAAGGTAACTGCCGAAACTCTCTCCCTGGTCATCAAAATGCGGATGGGATAAATAAGGCCATCAATAAATCTCCAAATCCTCTCTCGGTCTGTAGGAACCATCCACATGGCATGACAGGCCAACTGTGTGAATCTCATCTCATACTGATTAACCGTCATATCTCCCTGCTTCAACCACTCGAACTGACGTCGCAGCTCCTCTCTCTGAGATTGAGGCACGTACTTCTCCAAATATATCGTGGAGAACTGCTGCCAAGTGAGGGGTACTACCCCAGCGGGCCTACGCCTCTCAAAATCCTCCCACCACTGGAATGCTGCACCTGTGAACAGAAAAGTGGTGAATGACACACCGCTGGACTCTAGAATACCCGCGGTGCGAAGCATGCGCTGACATCTGTCAAGGAAACCCTGGGCATCCTCGCCCTCAGCACCACTGAATGTCGGAGGCCGTAGCCTCTCAAATCTCTCCAAACGACGTTGCTCATCGTCGGGCATAGCTGGAACCATATAAACAGGAGCTGGTGCAACGGGCGCAACTGGCTGGACTGGCTCGGGTGTGTGAGCCACAGGGGTCTGATTTCCTCCCCCTGCCTGTGAAGAAGACGCTGCAGTAGAGGTTGCAACGACCTGAGCCAAGCCTGTGCATACTGATAAGATCTAGGCCAAGGTCTCCTAAAGACCCGGTATCATAATGGGCACTGCCGGTGCCTGAACCTGAGCTGCCGGAGCGCCTGCAGCTGGGACCTGATCCTGAACCTGGGCCACCGGTGCTGGAATCTGACCCTGAGTCTGGTCAGCTGGTAGGTCAGCAGGTGCTGGTACTGTTGCCCTACCTCTACCACGACCACGGCCTCCGGGTGCCAATGGTGGTCGTCCGCCACGTCCGCTAGCACGTGTTCTCGCCATCTGCGAGAGAATAGAATATGGAAAAGTTTAATTTCATGATAACACAAATCGCACGATATGAATCCAAGAAAATGAGATTTTTCCTAAAGTTTCTGTAGCCCTCCGAGGATAGATACGGACGTCTACGTACCGATCCGCGAAAGCCTACTAAACCGGCTCATGACTCGCGAGTCCTAATAACCTAGAGCTCTGATACCAACTTGTCACAACCCAAATCCGGTCGTGATGGCGCCCAACAATCAAGCTAGGCCAGCAAGACCAACAACTTCTGATTTCATCTAATACCAGTCCCAAATGGACAACCCAAGAAGAATATATGAGTTTAAGAACTCCAATAATAATAATAATGAACAAAGTACTGACACTCCCAAAGATCCGGAGTCACAAGTCTAGAGCCTCTAACAAAATCCAATAGGAAATAGAGAGTACTATATAGAAATACTCAAGTCTGAATACAAATACAAATAACAACTGGAAAGGAGAGGAGAAGCTAGGTTATGCGAACGTAGGCAGCTACCTCAACAACTCGATATGACACTGCAAACGCTGGAAATACCTGACTACTGCTCCTGAGTACCTGAGTCTGCACACAAAAGGTGCGGGGAGTAGGGGTGAGTACTAAGTACTCAGTGAGTAATAAATATATACAAGTAGCTGAAAATAAGAAATCCACAGAATACCACAATATGAAGCTACACTACAGTCCGAATCTCTCACAAACTAGCATCAACAGTACATTTCAGTAACCACAAAGTAATTTAACAAATAAAGATGCAATGCAATGCACATAACCGCTACGGCGTGTAGCCCGATCCAATTTAACGTCGACGGCGCTCACTGGGGGTGTGTACAGACTCCGGAGGGGCTCCTACAGCCCAAGCGCAATACTGCTACGGCGTGCAGCCCGATCCTCATATCAACCACTGCGGCGTGCAGCCCGATCCATGCTCAGTCCACAATAAGCAAATAAGTCACAAAACAGTTCATTTTTCTTAATTCCAGTTTCCGGTTCATAATTTATGAAAAATACTTTAACTTTATTAAATTTGCAAAAACCGGTGACTTAGCATTTCAAAAAGGTGATTTCAATTTCCAGGACTGAGATCGGTGATTTAAGCAATTATAGCTATCACATAAATATTGTCCTCTAAGGACGCTACAGATCGGCACAAGGCCCCAAACAAGGCTTACAGCCCACAAATATATCAAATACGGTGTATTACCAACACTAATAACATATTATTCATTTCCGGGATGGACCAAGTCTCAATCCCCAGTCACAATCAATCCCGCACCTGCCACGGTGTGCGAGCCACGCCCTACTAGTGTCACAATGTGCTAAGCCGGGGTTTCGAACCCTCAGGCTACAATATACACAAACTACTCACCTCCAGCCGGTCGTAGACTTGTCCGCGATTCCTTTTCCTTTGATTTTAGCTCCCTCGTTCGTATAATCTAGTCAAACCACAATAATTATGTCAAATACGGGTCAAAGAATCATAACCCATTTCAATTTACAAGAAATTCTCATAAATACACCAAGTTGGTAAAACCCGACCCCGGGCCCACTGCTCGGAAAATTCTGAAATTAGTACCAACGCGACCCTCATCTCGCCCCGAGTCCGTGCATATAAAATTTATCAAAATCAGAGTTCAAATGGCCTCCCAAAACTCAAAATCCCGCTTTCAATACTTAGGCCACAATTCTTCAAAATTCTATTCAAATTCATGAAGATTGATGTTAATTCTACCATAAAATGAAGTTTTTGAGTCAAGAATCTTACCTCCGACGAATACCCGATGACTTCTTAGTGATTTCCTCGAGTTTTCTTCTCTCTAGGTCTCAAAATTATGTTTGTGTAAACCCGTAAGCCCTCTGTTCTGTAATTTAATTTACTGCCAGACCCGATTGCTCTACGCGTTCGCGTGAGCTCCCATGCGTTCGCGATGCCCAGTTCCCTCTTACTCTTCGCGAACGCGACGCCTACCACGCGTTCGCGATGCTCAACTTCCAGCTACCCTTCGCGAACGCGACGCCAACCACGCGTTCGCGATGCTCAAACTCCCAGCCGCCCAAATTCCTTCTACGCGTTCGCGACTCCCAGTCACGCGAACGCGATAGTCCACTCCAGCTGACCTACGCGAACGCGACCTCAGGAACGCGATCGCGAAGCATAAGGTTCCTGGCCTACGCGAACGCGATGCACCTGATCCGTCTGACCTTCGCGAACGCGGCCCGTGCCACGCGAACGCGAAGGCTTAAATGCCTGGACAGAACCTGCAGTTTTTCTGCAGATTTTTGCTAAGTCCAAATGCCCGGTTGATGGTCCGAAATCATCCCGAGGCCCCGGGACCCCAACGAAAACCACCAACGTACTCCAAAACATGATACGGACTTGTTCCAATCATAAAAACACCATACTAAACATCAAAATCACCATTTACTCACGAATTCAAGCCTAAGTTTCTTCAAAACTTTCAAAACTAACATTCAATCCAAAACCCGATCAAACGATGTCCGAATGACCTGAAAATTTGCGGACATATCCAAAATCACATAACGAAGCTACAAAAATTGTCGGAATTTCATTCCGACCCCCGGATCAAAATATCACCTACCATCCGTTTTTCGCCAAAATTCAACCTTCGCCAATTCAAGCCTAAAACTACCTCGGACCTCCGAATTCAATTCCGATTGTCCTCCTAAGTCATAAATGATCCCCTGAAACCAGTCGAATCATCGGAATCCGGTTCCGAGCACTCTAACTCAATAGTCAACTCTTGGTTGACTTCCCCTATTCAAGCTTCCTTCAAACATGCTATTTGCTTCATTTTCAACCCGAATCACTCCTAACTCACCATATATATTCTAATACTGATTTAAAATCATAAGATATGTAAGTGCAAGGTAACGGGGTGGTAATTCCCATAACGATAGGCCGGGACGTTACATTCTCCCCAACTTAAACAAACGCTCGTCTGCGAGCGGGTTAAGAAACATACCTGGAGTATTGAACAAGTGTGGATATCTGCTTCGCATCTCCTGCTCGGTCTCCCAAGTTGCTTCCTCCACGGGACGACCTCTCCACTGCACTTTCACTGAAGCTATGTCCTTGGATCTCAGCTTACGAACCTGCCGACCCAAAATGGCTACTGGTTCCACATCATAAGTCAAATCCTCATCTAGCTGTATCGTGCTGAAGTCTAACACATGAGACGGGTCTCCGACATACTTCCGGAGCATAGATACATGGAACACCGGGTGAACCCCCGACAAACTGGGTGGCAAAGCAAGCATATAGGCCACCTCCCCAACTTTTCTAAGCACCTCAAAAGGTCCAAAAAATCTTGGGCTCAACTTCCCTTTCTTTCCAAACCTCATAACACCCTTCATCGGCGAAACCTTGAGCAACACCTTCTCACCTACTAAATAAGACACATCTCGGACCTTCCGGTCTGCATAACTCTTCTGACGCGACTGAGCTGTGCGAAGTCTCTCCTGAATCACCTTCACCTTGTCTAAGGCATCTTGGACTAACTCTGTCCCCAACAACCTAGCCTCGCCGGGCTCGAACCAACCGATTGGAGACCTACACCGTCTCCCATATAAAGCTTCATACGGTGCCATCTGAATACTGGACTGATAGCTATTATTATAAGCAAACTCCGCCAAAGGCAAATAATCAGCCCACGAACCACCAAATCGATGACACAAGCACGCAACATGTCCTCCAATATCTGAATAGTACGCTCAAATTGTCCATCCGTCTGTGGATGAAATACTGTGCTCAACCCTACCTGTGAACCCAACTCTTGCTGAAATGTCCTCCAGAACTGGGATGTGAACTGAGTACCTCTGTCTGATATAATAGAAATAGGAACTCCATGCAATCTCACTATCTCACGGATGAATATCTCTGCCAACCGCTCTGAGGAATAAGTAGTACACACTGGGATGAAGTGAGCTGACTTGGTCAACCTATCCACCACCACCCAAACTGAATCAAACTTCCTCGCTGTCCGAGGGAGTCCACTAACAAAGTCCATAGTAATCCTTTCCCACTTCCACTCAGGGATATCAATACGTTGGAATACACCACCAGGTCTCTGATGCTCATACTTGACCTGCTGACAGTTTAGACACCGAGCCACATGGCTCACAATATCTTTCTTCATCTTTCTCCACCGGTAATGCTGCTTCAAATCCTGATACATCTTCGCAGCTCCTGGATGAATAGAATACCGCGAGCTGTGGGCCTCCTCCAATATCAACTCACGAAGGCCATCAATATTGGGCACGCATATCCGGCCCTGCATCCGCAATACACCATCACTATCAATAGTGACATCTCTGGCATCATCATGCTGAACTCTGTCCTTAAGGACAAGTAAGTGTGGATCATCATACTGGCGCTCTCGAATACGATCATATAAAGAAGAACGAGCTACTACACAAGCCATCACCCGACGGGGCTCAGAAATATCCAGCCTCACCATCTGATTAGCTAACGCATGAACATCAACTGCTAGGGGTATCTCTCCAACTGGAATATACGCCAAACTACCCATACTAATAGCCTTCCGGCTCAACGCATCAGCCACTACATTGGCTTTCCCGGGATGATACAAGATAGTAATATCATAGTCTTTAAGCAATTCAAGCCATCTCCGCTGTCTCAAATTTAGATCTTTCTGCTTAAACAAATGCTGAAGGCTGCGGTGGTCTGTATATACATCACAAGATACACCATATAGGTAATGCCTCCAAATCTTCAACGCATGAACAATAGCAGCTAACTCCAAATCATGAACAGGGTAGTTCTTCTCGTGGGGCTTTAGCTGACGAGAAGCATATGCAATAACTCTACCCTCCTGCATCAACACACAACCGAGTCCAATTCTAGAAGCATTACAATACACCGTATATGACCCTGAAGCTGATGGTAACACAAGTACTGGAGCTGTGGTCAAAGCCTCCTTGAGCTTCTAGAAGCTCTCCTCACATTCATCGGACCACACAAATGGAGCATTCTTCCGTGTCAACTTAGTCAAAGGTGAAGCAATAGATGAAAAGCCCTGAACAAACCGGCGGTAATAGCCTGCCAAGCCGAGGAAACTCCGGATCTCTGTAGCTGAGGAAGGTCTGGGCCAATTCTGCACCGCCTCGACCTTCTGTGGATCAACCCGAATACCATCACTGGACACTACATGTCCCAGAAAACCGACAGTATCAAGCCAGAACTCACACTTAGTGAATTTTGCATAAAGCTTCTCTTCTCTCAACCTTTGCAATACCACTCTCAAGTGCTGTGCATGCTCCTCCTGATTGCGTGAATATACCAGAATATCATCAATAAACACAATCACAAAAGAATCAAGGTACGGCCGAAATACACTATTCATCAAGTGCATGAATGCAGCTGGGGCATTAGTCAACCCGAAAGACATCACCAGGAACTCGTAGTGCCCATATCGCGTCCTGAACGCTGTCTTCATAATATCCGAGTCCCTGATCTTCAACCGATGATAGCCCGATCGAAGATCAATCTTAGAAAATACACTAGCTCCCTGGAGCTGATCAAATAGGTCCTCAATACGAGGCAATGGGTACTTATTCTTCACTGTTACCTTGTTCAGTTGCTTGTAATCAATGCACATTCTCATTGTGCCATCTTTCTTCTTCACGAACAACACTGGTGCACCCCAAGGTGACACACTCGGACGAATGAAACCCTTATCTAAGAGTTCCTGAAGCTATTCTTTCAATTCTTTTAACTCTGCTGGTGCCATGCGATAGGGAGGAATAGAAATGGGCTGAGTGCCCGGCACCACGCCAATACCAAAGTCGATATCTCGGTCAGGCGGCATGCCTGGTAGGTCTGCTGGAAATACATCCGGAAACTCCCTCACAATGGGGACCGAATCAAGAACTGGGTGTCTCGGCCTCAACATTTCTAATGAAGGCCAAATAAGATAAACAACCCTTTCCAATCATTCGTTGGGACTTTATATAAGAAATCACCCTGTCGGACACATAATCAGTCAAGCCACGCCACTCGATCCTCGGATTACCTGGAATAGCTAGTGTGACTGTCTTGGCATGACAGTCCAGAATCGCATGGTAAGGAGATAGCCAATCCATGCCTAGAATTACATCGAAATCTACCATGCCCGGTAGTAATAAATCAACTCGGGTCTCCGGACCCCCAATAGTAATAATACAGGATCGATATACCTGATCCACAACAACAGTATCCCCCACTGGGGTAGACACATGTACGGGCAAAGCAAGAATACCACGGGTCATACCCAAATGATGTGCAAAATAAGTAGAGACATAAGAATAGGTGGATCCGGGATCAAATAAGACGGAAGCATCCCTGTGGCAGACTGAGATAATACCTGAAATGACCGCATCCGAAGCACTAGCATCCTTCCTATCCGGAAGAGCATAGAAACGAGCCTGGCCTCCACCAGTACGATCCTCGCCCCTAGGGCGACCTCTGGATACCTGGCCACCAGTTCTAGCCGACTGTGCTGGCGCCGAAGAAACAGGAGTAGAAGACGAGGGCTGATCCCTCTGCCGAGACCGCTTACGAAGCCACTGAGGACACTCTCTCCTGATATGGCCCAAATCACCGCACTCAAAACAACGGCCTGAAGATGGAAGAAGGGGCTGCTGAGGACCCCTCGCTGCAGATGAATCTTGTGCTGAGGAAGCAGGAGCAGAGCTCTGAGCTGGAAGAGCACTCAATGCAGGCTGACCCTACTGACGGCTCTGCTGACCCTGATAACCCCGATGGCCCTGACGACCACGATCTGATGAAACCCCACTGGACTCTGCACGTCCAGACTGATGAGACCTGAAAGAACGACCTCTGCTATACTGGGGTTGGCCCCTAGACGGAGCACCACTGAAGCTGCCAGAACCACGAGGCCTCTTAGCCTCTCTCTCTTCCCGTTCTCTACGGCGGTCTGTCTCAATATGACGGGCAGCATCAACCACCTCCTCAAAGGTAACTGCCGAAACTCTCTCCCTGGTCATCAATATGCGGATGGGATAAATAAGGCCATCAATAAATATCCGAATCCTCTCTCTGTCTGTAGGAACCATCCACGTGGCATGACGGGCCAACTGTGTGAATCTCATCTCGTACTGATTAACCGTCATATCTTCCTGCTTCAACCACTAGAACTGACGTCGCAGCTCCTCTCTCTGAGACAGAGGCACGTACTTCTCCAAAAATACCGTGGAGAACTGCTGCCAAGTGAGGGGCACTGCCCCAGCGGGCCTACACCTCTCGAAATCCTCCCACCACTGAAATGCTGCACCTGTGAACTGAAAAGTGGTGAATGAAACACCGCCGGACTCTAGAATACCCGCGGTGCGAAGCATGCGCTGACATCTGTCAAGGAAACCCTGGGCATCCTCGCCCTCAGCACCACTGAATGTCGGAGGCCGTAGCCTCTCAAATCTCTCCAAACGACGTTGCTCATCGTCGGGCATAGCTGGAACCATATAAGCAGGAGCTGGTGCAACGGGCGCAACTGGCTGAACTGGCTCGGGTGTGTGAGCCACGGGGGTCTGATTCCCTCCCCCTGCCTGTGAAGAAGATACTGCAGCAGTAGCTGCAACTACCTGAGCCAAGCCTGTGCACACTGATAATATCTGAGCCAAGGTCTCCTGAAGACCCGGTATCACAATAGGCACTGCCGGTGCCTGAACCTGAGCTGCCGGAGCGTCTGCCGCTGGAATCTGGTCCTGAGTCTGGTCAGTCGGTGGGTCAGCATGTGTTGGTGCTTCTGCCCTACCTCTACCACGACCACGGCCTCTCTGGGTGCCAATGGTGGTCGTCCGCCACGTCCGCTAGCACGTGTTCTCGCCATCTGCGAGAGAATAGAATATGGAAAAGTTTAATTTCATGATAACACAAATCGCACGATATGAATCCAAGAAAATGAGGTTTTTCCTAAAGTTTCTGTAGCCCTCCGAGGATAGATACGGACTTTTAGCCACCTATGTCATTCTTACTCAGATGATGCCATAATGTTATCGTGAGATTAAACTCAAGTCATTTACAAGCCCTGACTGTCACGACCCAAATCCGGTTGTGATGGCGCCTAACAATCAAACTAGGCCAGCCAGACCAACAATTTAATTATCACCACGATATCAGTCCCAAATGGACAACCCAAGAAGAATATATGAGTTTAAGAACTCCAATAATAATAATAATGAACAAAGTACTGACACTCCAAAAGATCCGGAGTCACAAGTCTAGAGCCTCTAACAAAATCCAATAGGAAATAGAGAGTACTATATAGAAATACTCAAGTCTGAATACAAATACAAATAACAACTGGAAAGGAGAGGAGAAGCTAGGTTCTGCGAACGTAGGCAGCTACCTCAGCAACTCGGATATGACACTGCAAACGCTGGAAATGCCTGTCTACTGCTCCTGAGTACCCGAGTCTGCACACAAAAGGTGCAGGGAGTATGGGTGAGTACTAAGTACTCAGTGAGTAATAAATATATACAAGTAGCTGAAAATAAGAAATCCACAGAATACCACGATATGAAGCTACACTACAGTCCGAATCTCCTACGAACTAGCATCAACAGTACAATTAAGCTACAACAGAGTAATTTAACAAATAAAGATGCAATGCAATGCACATAACCGCTACGGCGTGTAGCCCGATCCAATTTAACGTCGACGGCGCTCACTGGGGGTGTGTACAGACTCCGGAGGGGCTCTTACAGCCCAAGCGCAATACTGCTGCGGTGTGCAGCCCGATCCTCATATCAACCACTGGGGCGTGCAGCCCGATCCATGCTCAGTCCACAATAAGCAAATAAGTCACAAAAGAGTTCATTTTTCTTAATTCCAGTTTCCAGTTCATAATTTATGAAAAATACTTTAACTTTATTAAATTTGCAAAAGTGGTGACTTAGCATTTCAAAAGGTGATTTCAATTTCCAGGACTGAGATCAGTGATTTAAGCAAATATAGCTATCACATAAATATTGTCCTCTAAGGACACTACAGGTTGGCTCAAGGCCCCAAACAAGGCTTACAGCCCACAAATATATCAAATACAGTGTATTTCCAACACTAATAACATATTATTCATTTCCGGGATGGACCAAGTCTCAATCCCCAGTCACAATCAATCCCGCACCTGCCACGGTGTGCGAGCCACGCCCTACTAGTGTCACAATGTGCTAAGCCGGGGTTTCGAACCCTCAGGCTACCATATACACAAACTACTCACCTCCAGCCGGTCGTAGACTTGTCCGCGATGCCTTTTCCTTTGATTTTAGCTCCCTCGTGCGTAGAATCTAGTCAAACCACAATAATTATGTCAAATACGGGTCAAAGAATCATAACCCATTTCAATTTACAAGAAATTCTCATAAATACACCAAGTTGGTAAAACCCGACCCCGGGCCCACTGCTCGGAAAATTCTATAATTAGTACCAACGCGACCCTCATCTCGCCCCGAGTCCGTGCATATAAAATTTATCAAAATCAGAGTTCAAATGGCCTCCCAAAACTCAAAATCCCGCTTTCAATACTTAGGCCACAATTCCTCAAAATTCTATCCACATTCATGAAGATTGATGTTAATTCTACCATAAAATGAAGTTTTTGAGTCAAGAATCTTACCTCCGACGAATACCCGATGACTTCTCGGTGATTTCCTCGAGTTTTCTTCTCTCTAGGGCTCAAAATTATGTTTTGGGGTGTAAACCCGTAAGCCCTCTGTTCTGTGATTTAATTTACTGCCAGACGCGATTGCTCTACGCGTTCGCGATGCCCAGTTCCCTCTTACTCTTCGCGAACGCGACGCCTACCACGCGTTCGCGATGCTCAACTTCCAGCTACCCTTCGCGAAAGCGATGCCAACCACGCGTTCACGATGCTCAAACTCCCAGCCGCCCAAATTCCTCCTACGCGTTCGTGACTCCCAGTCACGCGAACGCGATAGTCCACTCCAGCTGACCTACGCGAACGCGACCTCAGGAACGCGATCGCGAAGCATAAGGTTCCTGGCCTACGCGAACGCGACGCACCTGATCGCGAACGCGATGCTTGATCCGTCTGACCTTCGCGAACGCGGCCCATGCCACGCGAACGCGAAGGCTTAAATGCCTGGACAGAACCTGCAGTTTTTCTGCAGATTTTTGCTAAGTCCAAATGCCCGGTTGATGGTCCGAAATCATCCCGAGGCCCCGGGACCCCAACGAAAACCACCAACGTACTCCAAAACATGATACGGACTTGTTCCAATCATAAAAACACCATACTAAACATCAAAATCACCATTTACTCACGAATTCAAGCCTAAGTTTCTTCAAAACTTTCAAAACTAACATTCAATCCAAAACCCGATCAAACGATGTCCGAATGACCTGAAAATTTGCAGACATATCCAAAATCACATAACGAAGCTATAGAAATTGTCGGAATTTCATTCCGACCCCCGGATCAAAATATCACCTACCATCCGGTTTTCGCCAAAATTCAACCTTCGCCAATTCAAGCCTAAAACTACCCCGGACCTCCGAATTCAATTCCCATTGTCCTCCTAAGTCATAAATGATCCCCCGAAACTAGTCGAATCATTGGAATCCGGTTCCGAGCACTCTAACTCAATAGTCAACTCTTGGTTGACTTCCCATATTCAAGCTTCCTTCAAACATGCTATTTGCTTCATTTTCTACCCGAATCACTCCTAACTCACCATATATATTCTAATACGGATTTAAAAGCATAAGATATGTAAATGCAAGGTAACGGGGTGGTAATTCCCGTAACGACAGGCCGGGTCGTTACAGAAAATCACTGCCTGTTTAAGCATTAGGTAGTGGAAACCAGAATTATCTTCATTTTTTATAATAAAAATATGCACTACACATGAAAAAGAGTTGGTGGAATCTGCAAGGTAGCTAGGTATTCCATTAGTTATTGAACTTTAGAGTTTTAAATGGAAAAACAATGTTTAAACAATGCTGAGTGGGCTGGACGGTAGTTAAAAATAATTAAAAAGAGGCTGCTGGTTCTGATTTTTGGTCTATAAAAGGACATTGAGACTTAAGAGCAGGACATAGACTTAAGAAGACGATACACACTGGAGAGAAAGGAAAAACAGAGAGATATAGAGACTTTTCATACACTGAGAATAGAATATACCCTTGAAAGGATATACACTCACATATACAGAATAAAAAAAGAGATTTCTATGAGTGAATACTGAGAGTGAAGTCATTTGAGAAGTAATTGTGTTTCACTTTGAGTCTGAAATTTCCTTTCCTTAGAGTGTTTAAAACCAGAAATTATTATCATTTTACTGCTGGTTTCTACTGTTGCTATTTGCAATTGCATTTGGTATTTCTGGGTTGTAAAATTGACATTCCTGGGGACTCTTTACTGTCTTGAAACTAGTCTGTTGCTCTGAGCACGTGATTTTTCCCCACGCGAACTACTCCCAAATGAAATCAAAACAAAAATTGTCTGTTTTATTGTGTGCATTTTGTGAATTTTTGTGATATTTTTAAGAATTGTTTGCATTTGTGTATGCATATTTATTTGTTTAAATTAATGAAAATATAAAAAATATGTCGCATTTTGAATTTAGGATTTAATTCTACAATTATGAGCAATTAAGTTTGTTTTACAAAATGAAAAAAAAAATCGCAAAAATATGTACTTTGCATTTTTAGTGTGTAAATGTCAAATTGTGTGATTTTATTTTAATTGCATTTGTTAATTATTATTGAAAGTTAATTAGTCTTTCTTATAAGTTAGTTTTGGTTTTATAATAATTTTTGGTTTTTAAAATTAGGAAATAAAAGGAAAATAAGAGAAGGAAATCGGATTGGGCCCAAAATAAAGTCAAATTCAAAAGGCCCAAACCAAAATCCCACGGACTCAGTCCAGGTCGTCTCCAAACCCAAGCCAAACGACCCGTTTAAGGCATCTCCATCATAGCCATTGATCCTCGTTGATCGAACGGCTGAGATCACTTCGCCCAACCTGTTACCCGGCCCCAACCTATTCCCTGAACCGATCCGGTCCCCAACCTTCACCAAACGACGCCATTCTATTTTAGTAAACTGATCCCTACCTTTGATCTGATCAGATCCAACGATCACGATTAAATCCCCACCCCTAGTATATATTAATCTCCTTTGACCCGGCCCCGTCCAAACCCCCTTTTCTCCTTCTCTCATCATCGTCTCTACCAGAGACGAGACGCAAACCCTAGCGCCGCCCCCTCTCCCCTCGCCTGAAAACCTGGCGGCAACAATGCCGCCGACCACCGAATAACACCCCTTGACCATCTAACCACCCCCAATCCAAATCCCGGACCCATTTTCCTCAAATCATCTTCCATCGTCTCAAATATTGAATCTGAGTTTGAAGCACAAATTAAAATCGAGGGTTCAATGATGATTGAGACCACGGGAGATCTTAACCAAGTGTTTTTCGCTTGAAAACACATGGCTAAGATCTCGTGTGGTCAAAATCGAGAATTTGGTTTAGAGTTTCAAGTTCGACTAAAACGAATTGGATGTTTAGCCTGTTCTGAGGTATTTCCCCTTCTCTTTTCTATAATTTTTTCTTGATTGTCACTGTTTTTTCTCCTTTTGTCCGATTAAGCCATGTTTAATGCATCGCCTCTGTTAATTAACTCTCCTCTTCATTTCGGGCCCTTTTCTAGTCCACTTTTCTCTTAATTGATTAGCATATGTCGTAAATTGTCGTTAAGTAAGTTTTTTTTTGGTTATTTCAGTTTTGTGCCAAAAGTGATTACTGTGTATTTTTACGGTTCATTGTTGTCAATAGAATTAGTTGTATTTGTTTTTGACCCATTTGTATCATTTTGTATTTTTCAATCTTGTGTTTATTTCCTGTGATATTTCATTTTTGTTTGGTTTTAATTCCTATTGTGTGAATATTATTAGTCAATCTTAGAGGTAATTTTTCAAACTTCTCTGTTACCTTTTGTTTTCTGATTCTGAAGAAATACTGAATTTAAACTAGTTTTTTTGGGAATTCCTGATTAAATTTTGAATAAATAAACCAAATTGGATTGGAATTGGTCATCTGGACCCATTAACTTGGGTCAATTGGACCAGGTTTGATCTGGCAGTGTAATTCAAGGGTTATTTTAGGGAACTTGGACCCTCAGTAAATAGAGGTTTGCTAACAAATGCTAGGGGGCATTAATTACTAGCTTAGTGTGCTGCTAACGGGAAGGTGTGATAACCCGGCCCGTGTCACGGGAATTACCACCCCGTTATCTTGTAATTACATGTTTTATGCTTTCATATCAGTGTTAGAGTCTATCGGGTGAGTTAGGAGTGAATTGGATTGAAAATGAGGCATATAGCCTTTTAAAAGGAAACTTGAATATGGAAAATCAACCCGGAGTTGACTATTTAGTTAGAGGGCTCGGAATCGGATTCTGATGATTCGGGTAGTTCCGGGAGGTGATTTGTGAGTTAGGGGAGCGATCGGAATTGAATTTGGAGGTCCGGTGTAGAAATAGGATTGAATTGGCTAAGGTTGAATTTTGGCGAAATCCGAACGGTAGGTGAGATTTTGATCCGGGGGTTTGGAATGGAATTCCGACAATTCCTGTAGCTTCGTTATGTGATTTTGGATATGTCCGCAAAATTTCAGGTCATTCGGACGTCGTTTGGTCGGGTTTTTGATCGAATGTTAGTTTCGGAAGTTTTAAAGAAACTTAGGCTTGAATCCGTGTGTAATGGGTGATTTTGATGTTTACGATGGTGTTTTTATGTTACGAGCAAGTTTGAATGAGGTAATGTGATGTATTGGTGTCTTTGGTTGAGGACCCGGGGGACTCGGGATCATTTTGGATGCCTAACGGGCAAGTTTTGATCATGAAGTTGCTGCAGAAAAATTGCAGACAGTGATTGCTCTATGCGATCGCATAGAGTCATTGCGATCGCATAGAAGAGCCTGGAGGGGTGAGAAAAATGTGCTATGCGATCGCGTAGAAAGCGGTGCAATCGCATAGGTTTATCAGACTACACATTGCGATCGCATAACCAGTGTTGCGATCGCAGAGAAGAAAAGATGAGGCCTGGAAGATTGTGTGATGCGATCGCGGAGGTGCATTGTGATCGCATAGAAGGGGAAATGGGCAGGCAAATTTAACTCTATGCGATCGCATAGGGCCATTGCGATCGCATGGAAGGGACGTCTGTGCAGAAACAGATTAATTAAGAACCAGTCGCGGGTTTCACACCCCAAAACATAAATTTTGAGTTCTAGAGAGAGAGACTCACGGGAGATTGCTGGGAAATCATCGGGTGTTCGTCGGAGGTAAGTTTTGTGGCTTAATTACATCTCTTTAACATGAAATCCTTGGTTAATTCCCTGTAAATGGAAGATTAAAGGTGGGTTGAGCCCTAGGCCTAAATTGAAGAAAAACACTGATTTTAGTGGGCAAATGGAGTCCGATTTTGGTAAATGTTATATGTATGGACTCGTGGCGAGACGAGGATTCTGGAAATATGAGTTTCGAAATTTTTCGAGATGTGGGCCCGAGGCTCGGGTTTTGCAAATTTCGTGATTTTTGATATTTTTCGAGTTCTTTCGATTGGGTTATGTTCCATTAGCCTATGTTGATATATTTTTATTGATTTTGGCTAGTTTTGACGTGCGTGGATGCCGGTTCCAGGAGCTAAGGCATCGCGGGCATGAGTTTTCGTCGGTTCGAGGTGGGTAATACTTGTAAATGATGTCACATAAACCCCGGACTTGCACATCTTAGTGCTGTGTTGAGGTGACTTGCACGCCGGATAACGGGCGTGGGGTAGAGCACCATTGGGGATCGTGACTTGGTCCATCCCGCGTAATAAATAATAACACCTAATTGTTGAAATGAATTGGACTAATTATCATGTTTGGGCTTCGTGCCAATTATTTGAATCCTTCGGGGATTGGTATCACTTTTTTTATAACACTGTGCATATTTTATTCTAAATTTAAGGTTTAAAATGGTATTTTGCTATTCAGCATTTTTATAAGGTTATGAAAAAAAAAACTTGAACAAGGTCTTAATAACATTTTTAGCTGTGAGCTAATATGATATTGTTGCCCGTAGGGCTTTCTTGATTATTTGTTAGACTGATTGGGGCCGAGGGCCATATGTTAGGGCATGACAATTTATGTGAGCATATTCATACACATGCATGGATCGGACTGCACGCCGCAGTGGTATACGGATCGGGCTGCGCGCACCGCAGCATATATTCATGATATTGTGCTTGGGCTGTAGGAGCCCCTGTGGAGTCTGAAACCCCACGGTGAGCACGGGTACCCAAATTGGATCGGGCTACGCGCCGTAGCTGTCATTTCATGCATTGCATTGCATTTAGCTACACCTGCTAGCTGTTATACTTGTTGTTGATATTGTTGGCTATCTACTGTTGATATTGAACAGCTACAAGGTTTTGGGTTATAGCTTTACATTGTGCTTTACTGTGGATTTCTTATCTACGTTGTCTTACCCTTGTTTATTACCACTGAGTCTGGTAGTTGAGATTTCTAATAATCTACTCACACATATGATGGAAAGGAATAAAGATAGTTCAGTATTGTGTAGCATGAGATAGTGCCTATCGTGGTTTTCTTCCCTTCAGCATTATTTACTTTTATTACTGCTGAGTTGGAAGTACTCACAGCCGACTCCTTGCACCTTGTGTGCAGATCCAGGTACATCACAGTGGAGCTGATTCTATTGCGGCTCGGGAGTGCTTTTGGACAGTCGAGGTAGCTGCCAGCGTTCGCAGGACCTGATTCTCCAGTTTGTCTGTATTTTTGTTCTGATCATCCCACACTTGTGCACAGTTATATTCACTATTTACACTTTGTATATTCCGTAGAGGCTCATGACTCTTGACCCTTCGGTCTATGGGAGTTGGTATGCGTTGGGACTTGGTTCCCCTATTTCGATATATCCATCACTGTTATTTTACAATTGATATGCTTAAATGGGATAAGGCGAGCTCATAGCTCTATGATTGTTATTGATTGGTCGGGCTGGCCTAGCAGTATGCTGGGCGCCATCACGATCGGATTTGGGGTCGTGACAAGTTGGTATCAGAGCCTAGGTTTACTAGGCCTCGTGAGTCTTGAGCCGGTTGGTAGAGTCTTGTGGATCGGTACGGGGACGCCTGTACTTATCCTCGGGAGGCTGCGAACCTTTAGGAAACACTTCACATTTCTTGGAATTCTTATCGTGCGTACTTGATTCGGCTTGAGATATGCTTTTGAAATTCCTTCTGCACGTCTGTGTACGCATCGAGCGCTCAGTAATATAATTGCCTTATGGCTTGTGATTTCCCGAACGAGGGGCAAGATATAATCTCTGTGAGATTCATGTTGGGCCAGTCGGGATGACTTGAGGCTGTACCATTGTTTATGACTTGAGCATCGAGGTGCTGATTTGGTGAGTGGTGGTAATAAATAATGTACTGAGGGTTTGAAACCCCGTATTTGCACTATACAGTGCTATGCTGAGATGAAACACGTGTCATGTGACGAGCGTGGTGGTATTGTGACTGGGGATTTGGACTTGGTCCTTCCCGATTTATAGATTACAGTGTATAATGACTGAGACTGGACTTATATCTATGTATTTGAGCTAGTAGCCATGTTTGGGGCCTTGTGCCGATCTGTAGAGTATTAGGGAAGCTTACTAATGGACGAG
>JASVEL010010382.1:0-56368 GCA_032618575.1 Nicotiana noctiflora
CGAACATGAGTGTATAAGGTTTACATGATACCAAGTATGGAAAGAAAAGTCAATACAAATCAAGAGACAAGTAAGAAGGAATATCGGGTCCCGCGTACTGCACCTACCTCGAATATCCACAAATGTCGCTTCGCACAGCTACCGGATCACCGCCGAGAGGTACTTGGATCCGCACACAAGGTAGGGAGTAAAATGAGTACCGCCGTAGTCAGCGGTAATAAACAGGAGTAAGACAACACAGATAAGAAATCCGCAATAAAGCACTATGTAAAGCCGTAATCAAATACCCCGTCACGTAATCAATATCAACCGTACTCGTACCAACAAGTACCAACAACACAATATAACAGCTAGCGGATGTAGCTAAATGCAATGCAATGCATGATATGACCGCTACGGCGCGTAGCCCGATCCAATTTGGGTACCCGTGCTCACCGTGGGGGTTCAGACTCCGGAGGGGCTCCTACAGCCCAAGCACAATATCACTGCGGCGTGCAGTCCGATCCAATATATATACTGCTGCGGCGCGCACCCCGATCCACTACTAGTTAGCTAATATGCAATCACAGCCTCGCAGGCTCAAAAGTAGTTTTGAAAACATCTTTTATCATTTTTCAGTTGAAAACAGAAATATCAAGTTTCCAGAGATTTGGAAATAACATGATAACAGAAATAGCCGCGGACTAGTAGTAAACTAGCATGTCAATATGATAAGACAATGATAACGATCCTCGCGGGATCCAATAACTGGCTCATGGCCCACAAGTATACTCGACCACCCAAGAAGGGGGTTCAACGGCTCAAGAGTAGCCAATATCACAGTATAATATGCAACCATCCGAGAAGGAGGTTCGACGGCTCAAGAATAGCCAATATCATAACACAGTGCCAACAAGTCGGACTAAGCCATAGTCCCCAATCACAATCGCCCCCGCACTCACATGAGAGTACGTGTCTCGCCGCTATACTGCGTCACAAAGTGGTATACCGGGGTTTCGAACCCGCTGGTCATCACCCACATCTATTACTCACCTCAATACGGCGCGACGACTACTCCGCAATGCCCTTGCCACGAGAATCAAGCTCCGCACGCGTAGAATCCGATCAAATACAGTAGAAATACAACAAATTAGGCCAATGGGACGACACCCAATCAATACAACTCAATTTACATCAAAATTTCCCAAAGTTGTCAAAACCCGACTTTCGGTACGCTTGTCGAAAAATTACAAAAATCAAATATTCGGAACCTTCATCTCGATACGAGTCTAGGCATATAAAATTTACCAAAATCGGACTCCATTTGCCCACTCAAATCGGTGTTTTTCTTCAATTTAGGCCTAGGGCTCACACCCACCTTTAATCTTCCATTTACAGGGATTTAACCAAGGATTTCATGTTAAAATGATGTAATTAAGCCACAAAACTTACCTCCGACGAATCCCCGATGTATTACCAGCAATTCCCGTGAGTTTCTCTCTCTAGAACTCAAAAATGGCGTTTTGGGTAATGAACCCGTAGCCCCTCTGTTCTGTGATTAAATTCTCTGCCAGGCCCATTTGCTCTACGCGATCGCGACTCTACTCACGCGATCGCGATGTTCAAACATTTCGCCCTCACGCGATCGCGACTCTCCTCACGCGATCGCGATGTACAACCATCCGGCCTCACGCGATCGCGTCCCTCTTCCTGCGATCGCGTAGCACATTTTTCCCTGGACCCCATTTCTCTTCTACGCGATCGCGTAGATGCTCATGCGATCGCGATGACCACCTGGTTAACTCTACGCGATCGCGTCCGGGCTCCTGCGATCGCGTCGCTTCCGTTCTTGACCTTACGCAATCGCGTCCCTATCCCTGCGATCGCGAAGGGTAAAATTCTGCTGCACTTATGACAGCAAACCAGCTCTCTTCTTTGGCCAAGAATGGTCCGTTTGGACCCCCGGATTCATCCCGAGACCCCCGGACCCCAACGAAAACCACCAACATACTCCAAAACATGATACGAACTTGTTCCAATCATAAAAACACCACACTAAACATCAAAATCACCATTTCTACACGAATTCAAGCCTAAATTTCTTAAAACTTTCCGAATTACACATTCGATCAAAAACCCGACCAAACGACGTCCGAATGACCTGAAATTTTGCAGGCACATCCAAAATCACCTAACGAAGCTACTGAAACTGTCGGAATTCCATTCCGACCCCCGGATCAAAATCTCACCTACCGTTCGGATTTCGCCAAAATTCAACCTTAGCCAATTCAAGTCTATTTCTACATCGGGCCTCCAAATTCAATTCCGATCGCTCCCCTAAGTCACAAATCACCTCCCGGAACTAACCGAATCATCCAGAATCCGATTCCGAGCCCTCTAACCAAATAGTCAACTCCGGGTTGACTTTCCTTATTCAAGTTTCCTTCAAAAAGGCTATATGCCTCATTTTCAATCCAATTCACTCCTAACTCACCCGATAGACTCTAACACCGATATAAAATCATAAAACATGCAATTTCAACATAACGGGGTGGTAATTCCCGTGACGACGAGCCGGGTCGTCACAGATTGTCTCGTCAGGTCCTGCGGGGGGCATAAGAAGAAAATAACTCCTTGTTAGCACAAACATGGCAGGTTGATCCAGAATCTATCCATCATTCTTTTGGATTTCCTACCAAGTTGCATTCAGACAACATGGTATATAAGTCCTCCATTTCATTTTCAACCATGTTAGCTTGATTCTTTTTCTTCTTATCGTTCTTTGGCACACGACAATCCACGGCCTTATGCCTAGATTTTCCACAGTTGTGGCAATTACCCTTGAAATTTTTCTTGCTTCTGTAATTCTTTGGTCCAGAAGCCTTCTTCCTCTTCTTATTTTGTGGCGCCTCCTCAACAACGTTTTCCCCCGTTATTGTCGAGTTTCCATGTGACTTCTTTTTAGCATTTTTGTTGTCTTCTTCTATACTTAAACTAACAATCAAGTCTTTTAGTGTCATCTCCTTCCGCTTGTGTTTAAGATAGTTCTTAAAATCTTTCCACAACGAAGGTAACTTCTCAATGAAAGCAGCAACTTGAAAGGCCTCATTTATGACCATACCTTCAGCAAGGAGCTCATGCACAATGACTTGTAATTCTTGGACTTGAGTTATGACTGACCTAGTGTCAATCATCTTGAAATACAAGAACCTTGCAGCCACGAACTTCTTAAGTCTGGCATCATCAATCTTGTACTTCTTCTCAAGCGCATTCCATAACGCTTTTGAAGTTTCCATGACACTATAGACATTGTACAAGCCATCTTCCAAACAACTCAATATGTAGTTTTTGCACAAGAAATCAGAATGTTTCCGTGCTTTTACAACAAATCGTTCATTATCCGGAGTATCTTCTGCCAAGACCGGAGGATCCTCCTTGATGAAACGTTGCAAACTCAACGTAGTAAGATAGAAGAGCATCTTCATTTGCCAACGATTGAAGTTAATACCAGAAAGCTTTTCGGGTTTTTCTGCTGGTGCTATAGCATGAGCAGGAGTAGAACGGCTTGACGAGGCAGCAGCACTCGTAATAGTAGCACCCGTTCCCGCGGTATTTCCATTAGTTTGGTTTTCATTCGTCATGTTTCTGTAGAGTTGGGAAAAAAACATAACTTTGTTAGATTAGTGAAGTTTTGATATCTTCAAACTGAATACCAAACCAAACATTCAAAATATAAACGGTGAAGTTTATTATATTCTTCAAATCGTATTCAAATTTAATACCCCGATAAAGTTTTTATATTCTTTACACCGGAGTAAAAAATATATCAGAGTAGAAACCAAAGCAGTAAATGATTTTTGTTCCTTTTCCTTTATTCTTAAACAAAACAAATTTCAAAGAACAACAAAATATTAAGCGGCAGCAAACATTGTTTCTTTTTCCTTTATTCCAAATAACAATATTTTTTTTCTTTCTTCAAATCTTTTCAAAATTAGATAAACACCTGCAGAATCAAACAAAACCTGCAACAAACACAAATAAACACAAAGACACGCTGTAGTCCAGAAAACGCAGCAATAACAGTATAAAAACCCATCTCAACAATAATAGTGCTTAAAATTCCTTAAGTTGTTACGCAACGTGTATTAACCAAAATTAACATTGTTAAGGAAAAAACAAGCAGAAGAGGAAATAGAATATATAATTCCGAGTTCACAATTTGCTTGTATGTCCTTAAGGAATTTTAACCCCCTCACATTTGCCAAGGTAATGGATTAAATCCTCCCAGGATAAAACGGAATAAACCTTCATGCGACAGTGGCCAATACAAGAATCAGGATACTAACGAACTCAAAGAGCGGAGAGAATCACACTTACAATTTTCAAGGAACAAGAAAGCTCAAGAATTTTTGGATTAATGAACTTGCAGAAAGAGGGAAAATAATTTTTTAGTTTCTGAATTTCTGGATATCTAGAATGGAAGACATGCCTGAATTTATATGCAATTGTTGGCTTTGTGAAAAGGTATGGTGTTTGTTCATGGTGTCTGTTCACCGTGAACAGACATCTTATAGTAAGATACGTTCTCTTAACGTTACTTATTAAACTGGGTCAACTAGTTTAACCAAATAAATTGGGTCAGTTTTTGAAGCCCAACCCAATCTATTTTATTTTCCACCATTACCCAATTAACACTACTCATCTTTAAAGCCCAATAGCTTAAAAGTCCAACATATGGTCTACCGGATCCGAATTGCCTAAAATTTTGCGTGACAAAAAAAAATGATCTAGTGAATAATAGTCATGGTTTTGGCATGACTATTCCTCTTTTTTGGCATTTTAAGGCCAAAAAACTGGAATTCAGGCCGATTTTCAAAATTTGGTGTGTTATAGTTAAGGCTGCTTACCAAGTGGATTGGGTGGTTATTTACTCTTAACGGTTCGTCTCATCGGTTATCCACTTTTAAATATATTAATCCGCTAGCCACCAGATATGATATCGTACGGATTGGTATCGGTTTAACTATTATTGGGCAATTTATCGACCTAGTTCAATCTATATTATAGAGGAATATATTGGTCCTTCATGTTACAGTGTTGCTTATAATTAGACATACTAGCAAAAAGCTAACAATGCTTCAACACTTCCAAACCTGTTCCTTGCCTTCAGCTTATAATGTTTCTTGCCTCTAACTCAGCATATGTTGTCTTTCTAGCCTTTGCTACCTCCATTTTGAACAACTCAAATTTGTTTAACTCACAAGATCTTCCATAACCTTGGTAATTTCATTGTTCACGATTCACCAAGCCTAATGTAAACAAGCATCTTTCTTGGTTAACAATAAACATTAACAGGTGTTTTTGGAAAGGCAATAAGAATGAAAAAAGATATAAGTTCGTGAGAATTGAGATCTTATGAGTGTTAGGGTTTAATAGAATAATACTATATTGGTCCAGACGTCATTAGTCATTAAATGTATAAGGGATTTTTATTATTTCATATACATATGGATAAATAAAATTATATTTATATTCTTAACGGGTTAACAGATTATTCGTTAAGAAAATAAATAATTCGCCGCCAAATCGATAAGTCATTAAAAAATTCAATCCATTTTCTATTCGTTAAATCGATAAGCCGATACCAATAAGTCATTAATCCACTTTTGCGGTTCGGTTTTCTGTCGGTTCGATTTTGAAGACCCTTAGCTTTATTCAACGCCATCAGCATGAATTGGGGCTACCAGATCCGAATCACCTAAGATTTTGCATGTCTGCAAAAAATGACGTAACGAATAATAGTCATGACTTTGGCATGACCGTTCCTTATTTTTTTGGCCTTCAGGACCAAAAAACAAGAATTCGAGCAGATTTTCAAATTTTCATCGGCATGAATTCAGGCTACCGGATCAAAATCACTTAAAATTTTGGGGGCATAAAAAGTGACCTAATGAACAACACTCGTGGCTTCGGCATGACGGTTCCTCATTTTCTGATATTTTAGGGCCAAAAATCTAGAATTCAGGTCGATTTTCAAAATTTCGTGTGCTACCATCTACATGAATCTGGGATACCTGATCGAAATTACCTTAAAAAATTGTGGCTAATTAACATGACATAATGAACAATATTCATGGCTTCAGCATGACCGTTCCTCAATTTTTGACATTTTAGGGCCAAATATTTGGAATTCGAGCCAATTTCCAAATTTTCATATGTTATAGTCCACGTCATCTGATTTTAATCTCCTAAATATTTGTGTGGCCATCAAAAATTACCTATTGGACAATATTCATGGCTTCGGCATGACCATTCCTTATTTTTAGGCGTTTTAGGGCCAAAAAATGAAAACTTGGGCTCATTCCCAAATTTTTGTGTGAGAGTCCACGCCATATGCTTGAATCCGGGCTACCGGATCTGAATTGCCTAAAATTTTGTGGAGCAATAAAAAATAACCTAATGAATAATAGTAATGCATGACTTAGGCATGATTGTTTCTCTTCTTTCTGGCATTTTAGGGCCAAAAACCTATAATTTGATCTCATTTCAAAATTTTCATATGTTATAGTTCACGCCATCTGCATGAATTCAAGGTACCAGATTCGAATCGCCAAAAATTATGTCACGCCATCAAAATTGACTAATGAACAATAGTCATGGATTCGACATGTCCGTTCTTCTTTTTTGGCATGTTAGGGCCAAAAAATTAGAATTCGGACCGATTTTTAAATTTTTATATATTATAGTCCGCGCGCATGAATCCGGACTACCAGATCCGAAACGCCTAAAATTATGCGAGTCCATCAAAAATGACATAACGAACAATAGTCATAGATTCAGCATGATCGTTCTTTTTGGCATTTTAGGGGCAAAATTAGAATTTGGATCGATTTTCATGTTTTCGTGTGTTATATAGTCTACACCATCTGCATGAATCCGGACTATTGGATCTGAATCGCATAAAATTTTGAAGATGCCATAAAATATGACCTAATGAAAAATAGTCTCGATTTGGCATGACTGTTCCTCGTTTTTTGGCATTATAGGGCTAGGAAACAGGAATTCTGGTTGATTTCAAAATTTTTTTGTGCTATAGTCCATGCCATCTGCATGAATCCAGGATACCGGATTCGAAACACCTAAAATTTTGTGGGCCATCAATAAAAGACCTAATAAACAACAACCACGGTATCGGCACGATCATTCCTCATTTTTTTAGATTTTAGGGCTAAAAACTAGATTTCGAGCAGATTTCCAAGTTATAGTATGTTATAGCCCATGCTATCTGCATGAATCCGGAATATCCGATCCGAACCGCCTAAAATTTTGGGGGTCTATAAAAAATGACATAATCAAATTTATCTCTTCGCCATGATCGTTCCTCATTTTATAACATTTTAGCGCCATAAACAGGAATTTAGCATGATGGGATCTTCGTGCGCATTAGGATTCTGTTCCTCGTTTTGAATCGTATTAAATCTTGTTTTATGGCCCAAATGCCAAAAAAAGATGAACAATCATGACAAAATATTGTTCATTAGGTTGTTTCGGATGAGTCCACAAAATTTTAGACGATTCGGATCCTTCGCTCGAATTTATAAAAATTGCGTGGATTAGCACCCGAAAAATCAAAAATCTTTTTGAATTTCTATTTTATGACCCTAAAACGCCAAAAGATAAGGAACAATAACAGCAAAACAATAACTATTGTTCATTCTCTCGTTTCTAATGGGACCACAAAATTTTAGGTGACATGGAGCCCGTCGCCCACACAAAAATCGGAAATCGACTTGAATTCCTACTTTATGGCCCTATAACGCAAAAAATAGAAAACATTCATCCATGAAGATGGCGTGAACATTAGCATATGAAAAATTGAAAATCGTCCATAACTCCTATTTTAGGGCCTAAAACGCCAAAATGGGACATGGCTAAGCAATGGCAATGTTCACTAGGTCATTTTGATACGTCCACAAAATTTAAAGTGACTCTGAACTCGTCACCCGAATTTATAAAAATGGTGTGGACATTAGCACATGAAAATTGAAAATCATCATGAATACATGTTTTATGACCCTAAAACGCCAAAAACAAGTAATAGTCATGGCGAAGCAATGATTATTTTTCATTAAGTCATTTCTGATTGAGCCACAAAGTTTTAGGCAATTTAGAGCTTATTGCCTGAATTCATAAAGATGGCACGAACATCAGCACACGAAAAATAAAAAATTATCGTAAATTCTCATTTTATGGTCTTAAAATGCTAAAAAATGAGAAATAGTCAAAGCGAAGTGATGATTAATGTTCATTAGGTTGTTTCTGATGGTCCCATAAATTTTAGGCGATTTAGAGCCTGTCATCGAATTCATGAAGGTGGCGTGGACATTAACACATAAAACATTAAAAATCATCTGGATTTCTTATTTTATGGCCATAAAACGCCCAAAAAGGTCATTGATAAGCCATAAATATTTTTCAATTATTTTCTATAGGCCCATAAAATTTAGGTAATTTAGAGCCCGTCGCCCGAATTCATGAAGATGGCATAGAAATTAGCATAAGAGAAACTGGAAATTATTGCGAATTCTTGTTTATGGCTCTAAAACGCCAATAAACAAGGAACAATCATGGCGAAACAATGACTCATATTCATTAGGTTATTTATGATGGGTCTACAAGTTTTTAGGCAATTCGGAGCTTGTCGCCCGAATTCAAGAAGATTGTGTAGATAGCACACAAAAAATGAAAAATCATTTTGAGTTCCTGTGTTATGGCCCTAAATCGTGGCAAAATAATGAATATTGTTCATTAGCTTGTTTCTAATGGTCCCACAAAATTTTAGGCGATTCATATCCCGTTGTCTGAACTCATGAAGTTGGCGTGGACCTATGCACACAAAAAAACAAAAACCGTCCTAAATTCCTGTTTTATGGTCCTAAAACGCAAAAAATAAGGAACAACCATGGTGAAGTAATGACTAGCTCATTAGGTCGTTTTAGATGGGTCCACAAAAATTTTAGGCGATTCGGAGCCCGCCGCTTAATTCATGAAGATGGTATGAACATTAACACATGAAAAATTGGAAATCATCCTAAATACTTGTTTTATGGCCCTAAACGCCAAAAAAGAGAAATGGTCGTGGCGAAGCGTTAACTATTGTTCATTAGGTCATTTATGATGGGTGGAGCCCATTGCCCAAATTCATTAAAATTGCATGAAAATTAGCAAATTTATTTAAAATTTAAAATCGTCCTTAATTCCTATTTTATTGCCTTAAAATGCCAAAAAAATGGCGTCTAAGGGTCATAAATAGGAATTTAGGACGATTTCCAATTTTTTGTGTGCTAATGTCCATTCAATCTTCATGAATTCGGGCAACGACCTCCAAATCGCCTAATATTTTGTGTGCATATAAGAAATACCCTAATAAATAATAGTCATTGCTTCGCCATGTCCGTTCTCCATTTTCTTGAATGGACAATATTCAAAAAAACGCCAAAAAACATAGAAAGGTCATGACAAAGCAATAACAGTTGTTCATTGGGTCTTACCTAATTGGTCACTAAAATTCATTAAGATGGCATCGATGCACACTAAAAAGTAGAAATCATTTTGAATTTCTGTTTTATGGCTTTAAAATGCCCAAAAAAAAAAACGAGGAACAACCATGGTTAAGCTATGACTATTATTCATGAGGCCGTTTCTGATAGGCCCACAAATATTAGAGGATTCGAAGTTCGTCGTTCAAATTCACAAAGATGGTGAACACTAGCCTACAAACAATTAAAAATCATCCTGAATTCATGTTTTATGGCCCTAAAACGCAAAATTTTCCTTTGGCTAATCTTCACCAATAGCCTCAAAACAACTTATAACAAAATGGCAACATAAGGTTAACATGTCACATTGACAATAACCGGGGGACGAAATGCAATAGGGTAGTAGAATTTCAACTTGGACAAATTACAGTCTAGAGGCATAGACTTCACAGTACACAGATACATATATTTATCAAACCTGTTCAACTACACAATTCATAAACGTAAAAAAAAAAATGAATTCCAAAAAATTACTTGATAGACAACAAGAAAGGTAACATCCTTGTACACATTACAATTCCCAATCTGTTTCAGCATCACACAGTTGACAATATCACTCCACTTATTGTATGCTTCTTTCAGGCTAAAGTAGGAAGGCATGCTCACATATCCAACAATAAGTCTCAAGAAGCAGCAGCAGGTGCAGTGGATGGGTTAAAAGCTTTTTGATCTCCGCAGGTGAGTACTTCGTGAGGCCCTGCTTCCTCGCGACCAACACCCATCAAGTCAAGATAATACTGGAAATGGGAGATGATGTTGTTCATGCCATCAACATCACCTTGGCCACAAACACTATCGCCATAGAGAATGTTCATGGTCGTGCCAAAACCAGGAAGTCGCTTAGACAAAGTATCATTCT
Organism: Nicotiana noctiflora; assembly: GCA_032618575.1. Lineage (NCBI taxonomy): Eukaryota > Viridiplantae > Streptophyta > Magnoliopsida > Solanales > Solanaceae > Nicotiana > Nicotiana noctiflora. Next base: position 10,438 of record JASVEL010010382.1, read on the forward strand.
TCGTGGGTTTCCAATTCCCAACAAAGGCATCATGAGCTGAAGGCTGACCCTTTTTCATTGGGTTCATCCACCTCCAAATTGCAGCCTGGAAAGCCATGGTTGCATTTTGTTCAATGTATTCAGGATGATCTAACAGATTTAGCTTGAGGGCTTCACCAATAACTCCATAATTGTAGTTCCTAGTAGAATTACCAATATAAACAAAATTCTTAATACCTATCAAATATATAGTCAAGCATGCAAGCAGCTCAGGCATCAGGAATGACATTAGTAGGTGCATTTACTTGAATTAGTAATTGGATTAGAACTCCTGCAATCCTCTTCAAAACAGATCAAGTGGAATAAATGCCTTTTTTCCTTTTCTTTCTCCATTTACTACGATATGTATTATTCATTGAATTAAGCCTCAAATTACAAAACTTTCTGTAAACCAACAAGATATTTCTGTAAACTAAAAAAGCAATCTCATGCCAAATTTAGTAAGTGATAAACCAACAAAGGAGCGTATTCAATTGACTCAAATAATGGCTTAATGAAATATATCAATTTATAACTGCTGTCAAAAGATTAGTAAAAGAACATGTACCAGTAGATAGGCAAGGCACCACGACCATAATATCGAGCTCCAGGAGTGCATGGGTAGGTTAATTTGAAGTAGTCATCACAGTAATCTTGGCTCGGACTCATTTCCTTGTTATAGCACAGACCCCAAGCCAATGGTCCACCAGTGGCAACTCCATAACCGCCTGTTAACATAGAGTTGTAAGCTAGTAGAGACAGAATACAATTGAACCTAAGAGAGATCATGGCAAAATACGCTACAGGCTAAATCTGAAGTGGTCAAAGAAACTCCAACTACATTTGAACATGAATCTCCTCCAGAGGTTAAGTAGGATGACAAAGTGCTTCAAAAACTATTTAACATTGTCATCATGAACAAATTAAATCCCGAAATCTTTCGTTTTGATGCTATACCTGTATCAGTTAATGAAATAACACAAGACAGTCATCTCAATTGGAGAAATCACACCAAACTTTTGACGAACATAAATAGTGACTAAGAATAACGTCTCAAAGACCATTTGTTCCACAAAGCAAAAATTTATTTTGTACTTATCAGGTTATGCATACATACTACCGCACAAAAGAAGCCCTCGAGGGTTGGCCTGGTGACAATAGACTTGAGCCTTGGGGTTTGCTCCCTTTCAAGGTCTCAAGTTTGAAACCCACTGGGTGCAAACAATTTCTGAGGGCCATCGAAATGGGTAAAACCTGAATTAACCGTGGTGCACTTGTGGGAAACTCCTTGCCGAGGGCCTGTGCATCCCCGGGATTAGTCGAGGCTCTTAGAGACTCGGACACCCGGTGCAAATAAAAAAAAGATACAGACATACAGATCATGCTACAAGTTGAGCATGCAAAGGTACAAACAGATAGATAACAAGAATAGGTTAAGCCATCCATAGATGGTAAAACTTAAAAGAGCCAATAATTCTTCAAACAGAACCTACACAAGTCAGTTTTCACCATAACAACTCTATCTGAAATATAATATACACCATTCTAGGAAGGTTTATTATTTGGATCACCAAGGGTTTTGATTTCCCATTTCAGTTATTTCGTATGACTAAAACTGCTCTGTTTTCCTTAGTAATTAGCTTAACATAAGCTGATTGCATCAGATCGCCAAGGCCCCAATCAAAATCTCGCACACTAAAGATCCATTATAAATCTCAACTTCAAGCAATATTCAGTTACCTACAAGCTATATTTGTTGAGTTGAGGGTCTATCGGAAACAGACCCCACTTGTGAGATTTTACTAGGTCATTTTTGTACAAGCTACATTTGTGAGAGGTAAAATTGACTACCGATTTCAATCATTTTTTTGAGAGGTACAACTAATAAAATTAAGTTCTAGTCATGGACACATCAACATTGTATTCTCTAATCATGAGCTTCTTTGGTCTCTTAACTAATCTGGAATTATTTGGATCACAATATTTTAAGCAGACTGCACAAATACAGGGAAAATAACACTATATAACCGCTCTCAAAATAATAGCCGAAAAATATATTTTTTTTTTGCACATGTTGTATGTTATACATAAAAATTATATACTATTTTCAGCTTCTAATGTAAATAATTTCTGGCACAGGCTAAAAGTGATAATACCCCTACAATATTGTGATCCAAGAGGCTGTTAAACTTACAAGTAGTTTTGCTACCAACATGGCCAAGGAAAGCAGCAATTTCCTTCATCTGCATTCTCTTACCACCAGTGGTACCAAATCCAAGAGGTTGGTAAAGTGCTGCAGCATTGATGAAAGAGCTGTAATCCCAAAACCCAACAGCATGAGCCACAGGTGTGTTTCTCTTAGCGAAAAGCAGCTCAAATTGGTCTACGTCCAGATAATCAGTTATTGTCAAATTACAACAGAATTTTGACAATTTGTTACACTCCCAATCCTTCACACACATCTTCGTACCCTTCACCATTTTCACTATTGTTGGTCGTTTCTTAAATGACTCGTTCTCATCTCCATTCACACAACCAATAATCGAGATTGCAATTAGTAGCAACAAACCCAAACTCTTCATTTTGGAGATCCCCATTATTCTTTTCTGCAAATAGAAGAAAGATGAAAACGCTACACAAGAATAAAAGAAAATATTGCTTCGAGATTTAAAGACAAATACAATAGTGAAGTGAAAAGACAACTTACTGAGAATCAAGAATTGATTTTTGAGAAATGGGTATTGGTTCAATTTTTTCTTTGGGTACAAAACAATGCAAGGTAGATGGAGTATCTTTTTCAAGAAAAGGGACAATAAATGTGAGGAAATAGAAATGACGGTCTGATTTGGGGGGAGATGGGAATGAACGGTGGAGATTGATGGGTCGAAGATGTCGGGGGAAACAGGCTGGATTTGGAATCAAGCAAAGCAGTGGAAGGTGAGGGCTGACCCCACTTGAGCTAATGTCACTCCACCGACAGCTTACCATTTTCCTTTCTTTTTATTCCAGCTAACCACTATTTTTTGTGCTGAAAACAAAAAGGAAAAAGAAAATATGTTTAGACGGTAGGATATTGAGTCCGGACTTTTTTTATGCTTTTGTGGACAAAAAGTACATTTTTAATGTTAAAAAAAAATACACAAATAAGTAATTTGCAGCATAATACTATAAATAGAAAAGGGCCAAATATACCCCTTTACTTTTAAATATGGTTTACTTGTACCTTTCGTTATACTATTGGGTCATCCATACCTCTACCGTTATACTATTGGGTTATCTATACCCCTACTATCTGTATAGATAACCCAATAGTATAACGGTAGGGGTATGGATGACCCAATAGTATAACGAAGGATACAAGTAAACCATATTTGAAAGTAGAGGGATATATTTGGCCCTTTTTCCGTATTTTCAATCGTAGAAATGTGCCTTTTTTTTAAACAAAGTATTAAGAAGAATATGTCATCTAAATTAAAACAGAGGAAGTAATATTTACTTTGTATTATATTAAAAGGAAATAATATTCGTTACATATATACAGTTTGCGATGAAACAGTGTTAAATGGCATGTTGGTTAGCTAGGAAGGTGCCTCCGGCACTTATTCTGCCAGTTAGTGCTAGAATATTGGTGATTTATCTCCCTAGGAACCACAAGAGGAGCACGAGAATTAAACAACATTCACATATGCTTTACAGGAATAAGTATCCCACAAAGAAAACTTTCGATATCCTCTCTTCTTTAATTCTGAATCTAAAGAGAATTTGATAGCGTCATATGTTAGTAAAAAAAAGAATCTGAGATGGAATCCTAAAAACTTAGTTAGCAGGGTTCACATAATTAATCGCCACATACACTTAGTAACTGAGATGGAATCAAAAGATATTGGCCGTACGAGAGCTTTCACGAGGGTGCTACGTAAAATCCTATCTTTTAGTATTACCTACTAGTTTAAGACTTGGTCTGAGGAGCAGATTACCACAAGATATCACCAGGCCTTTTTTGCATGCAGTGACCGAGTGACGTACAAAGGATTTTGTGTATATGGCATCTATTTTTGTCAGATTCTTTTTTTACTAACATATGACGCTATCAGATTCTCTTTAGATTCAGAATTAAAGAAGAGAGGATATCGAAAGTTTTCTTTGTGGGATACTTATTCCTGTTAAGCATATGTGAATGTTGTTTAATTCTCGTGCTCCTCTTGTGGTTCCTAGGGAGACAAATCACCAATATTCTAGCACTAACTAGCAGAATAAGTGCCGGAGGCACCTTCCTAGCTACCCAACATGCCATTTAACACTGTTTCATCGCAAACAGTATATATGTAACCAATATTATTTCCTTTTAATATATACAAAGTAAATATTACTTCCTCTGTTTTAGTTTAGATGACATATTTTTCTTAATACTTTGTTAAAAAATAAAGGCACATTTCTATGATTGAAAATACGGAAAAGGGCCAAATATATCCCTCTACTTTCAAATATGGTTTACTTGTACCCTTCGTTATACTATTGGGTCTCCATACCCCTACCGTTATACTATTGGGTTATCTATACAGATAGTAAGGGGTATAGATAACCCAATAGTATAACGGTAGGGGTATAGATGACCCAATAGTATAACGAATGGTACAAGTAAACTATATTTGAAAGTAGAGGGGTATATTTGGCCTTTTTCCGTACTATAAATTGCATTAACAAAAATTTAATTGTTAAAGTAATTCGCAGTATAATACTGTGAATTATTAAAAACTTATTTTTTTTTATGCAATTTGCAGTATTATACTGCGAATTGCTTAAAATGAGCCCAGCTCTTTTTTTAAAAAGTATTTCGCAGTATTATACTGCGAATTAGGGTAATTCGTAGTATAATACTGTGAATTGCCTTTTGATTTTATACGTTGTCTTTCTTCCTTGAACCGACAGAGTTCCCCACCCCATTAAAAAACTATTTGTGCGATTCTGGTCCTCCACCCCCGTAATATTTTATTTAAAAAAAAAATTCGGCCCCATACGTCACCTTAGGAATAAGGAGTGTAGGTCTCACGCACAAGATAAACTTTGGATTTCTTCTTTCTAGTGTAAAAATTCCATTTCAGTTAAATTCAAAAAACTTCAATCGAGGTATTTTGATTTTATTTATGTAGAAACTCGTATAATACATGTATATTTATATTGTTTCATGTGTTTCCATGTCAATTTGTTATATTTGTGTTTAAATTTGTATCTTATTTATACTCGATTTCATTTATTATTTTGGATAAAAAAAAAAGCTAAAAAGTTGATAAATTATTTGTATTTTAAATGTTTATGTTTTGATTTGGTTAAATAAAGAATTAATATTTTTTTTATTTGTTGTTCATATTTGTATTTTATGTTAGTTATTTTTATATGTAATAGATAAAAAGCGTAGTAAAATAAATAGCATTTTAGTGTAGTAAAATATAGAGTCTTTTGGTGTAGTAAAATATAGAGCCTTTTACCGTAGTAGAGCTTTTTAGATTACACTTTAAAAAATTACTTATTTAATTTCTAGCAATAAACTTACAAAAGTAATAAATTAATATATATTGTAAATTTAACTCCAATATCGCGTCTGGAACCCATACATATTTAGTCAGTCCAATTCAATATTATTTAATTTAATTCCTTGATCTAATAAAATTCTAAGAATATTGAAATTGACATACATACATAATAATTAAGGATAACTCGGTACTATCGGGCCTAAAAAACCGAGCCTAGAACCCATACATAATTTTTCAGTCAAATATTAAATATAATTAATTATAAAATTCTAAAAATATTGAAATTGACATGCATAATAATTAAGGATAAGTCGGTGCTACCTTCCCTAAAAATCAAGTCTGGAACTCATACTTAATTATTCAGTCCAATATTAAACATAATTAATTATTTAAATATTAAAATTGACACACTTAATAATTAAGGATAAGTCGGTGCTACCGTGCCTAAAATCAAGCCTGGAACCCATACTTAATTATGTAGTCCAATATTAAATATAATTAAGTATTTTATTTATTAATCTAACAAAATTCTAACAACAACAACAACCCAGTGTATTCCCACAAATGGGGTCTGGGGAGGGCAATATGTACGCAGACCTTATCCCTACCCCGAGGGGCAAAGAGGCTGTTTCCAGGTGACCCTCGGCTCAAGAAGGAAACAGGAGACAAAAACAAATGGGGATATATTAGTAATAGCACTGAACTCATAATAAATAACATAAAATACATACCATCAATATAACATAAATAATAAAATGACAACAATATATGGAATATAAGAAATATGAGAAAGAGGAAAGTATGCTAATATCTATAATATAAAAGCCCTGTATCAGTACTAACTGCCTAGTCTCACTCTTGCGTGCTGTAGAAATATTCCCAATTTCCCACCTAACCTAACCTAACCTCAAACCTTAATGCTCGACCTCCACAATCACATGTCAAGGGCTATGTCCTCAGCTAATAAAATTCTAAAAATATTAAAATTGACGCGCATAATAATTAAGGATAAGTCGGTGCTACCGGACCTCAAAAATCAAGCCTGGAACCCATACTTAATTATTTAGTCCAATTCAAGAATGTTTAATATAATTTATTAAACTAACAAATTTCTTAAAAATATTGGAAATGACACACATAATAATTAAGGATAGCTTGGTGCTACCGAGCCTAAAACTCATACGTAATTATTCAGTCTAGTACTAAACATAATTAATATTTAATTTAATAAACTAACACACATAATAAATTTTGTATAATTATAGTAGACGACATGGCCTTTCCTCCGCCTGTGCATCTTGGACCTACCGAGGACCAGTTATTAGTGATGCAGGGCGATCATAGTTCCTCCTTTGTACGGGAGGGAAAACTATCAGAGCAGCCTCTCCGCCCCAGGAGGCCTGACGATTTGTGGGAGTTCATCGTGGAGCATCCTTTCCATGGTCGCATAGTCGAGCGCCTACAAGCTATGGGCTTCTTTACGATTGTTCAGCTTGGACGGATACAACTCGATTGGTCTCATCACGGTGTTGGTAGAGCGGTGGCTACCGGAGACGCATACTTTTTACTTGCCCACCAGAGAGGCCACCATCACGCTTGAGGATGTTCAGCTTTTATACAGGCTGCGTGTGGATGGACGGGCCGTGGCACTGCCCCAGTACATTAGAGGGATAACACATGCCCAATTTTTGGATATGATGGTGGATTTTACTGGTTTTAGACCAGAGGGTGGCGCTGGAGGCAGTCGCGTTCTTTTGCCATCCATTAGAGATCAAATGGTGTTTTTGCACCCAGACATTTATGGCGACACGGAGGATCTTTGGATTGAGAGGTACATGCAGTTGGTGTTGCTCCTACTCTTGGGGTGTGTCTTGTTCCCAGATACTTCGGGGAGTAGAGTGACTATGCGCTTTCTACATCATATCTCCAGCAGCTGGATGAGTTACCACGGTACAGTTGGGGTGCTGCTGTTCTGGCATACCTGTATAGGAGTATGTGTCGGGCGAGCATGGGCCCAACGGTGGATATATTTGGGTTTCTGCCCCTCCGACAAAATTTTTGAATACTCTGTTCATTACTCCGAATTGTATATCGTGAAATGACTTATAAGTTTTACATCAACCTTTTCTCTTAGGTTTGGGGCTGGCAGCGGATCATGCCGTTGCAGCCACCTCTACCACCACTTCCGCCCAGTGAGGCTTATCCGTTTCTCCCTCTAACTGTCAGGTGGATTCTCCAGCATGGAAACTACCGAGGGAGCGATGCTTATCATAATCTCCTCCTTATCACGGATGTGTTAGATATATTGGTAGACGGACATGCCAAAATGTACCTACACTTTCTTGTTTGAAATTGAGTTGTGTCGCGTGTACTCACTTTTATGTTATTATTTGGTAGTTCATCTGGACGCCATGCATCGTTGAGTTGGTTGCTCAGCTGCTCGTATGTTGCTCAGTCGACCGATTGCTTTGGAGTACCTCTGTCCCGATGATCTTCTTCGATCATATTGAGTATCATGCCACAGAGTGTGTGCTTCGACAGTTTCATCATCCCCAGCATATACCGAGGGAGCCTGAATGGGAGGCTACACACTATCAGCAGGAGGATCGTGGCAGCATGGACTGGCGGTATATGGGATGGCTATAGCAGTAGATGGTTTATTATTAAGAGATTGTTGAGCGTATTCCGCCATCACCTACATTTAACCAAGAGGCCACTGTCCATCTGTATATTGAGTGGTACTGCTGGCACACCCAGCTGATGATCGGGAACTCTATTCATATACTTGACGAGCGCTATAGACTTATGCCGGGAGGCTCGAGATAACAAAAGAGCTGATCCAGCACTAAATATTCTATAAGCTTTCTCTAAAAGTTATTTAAAAAGTTTCATTATTGATTGACATTGAGAGACAAACGAAATTTAAAGAAGTTTCTATTCCTTTCATTGCTACTTTGGGTTATACCATCCTCACAATTTCAGGATTGAGAGAATTCAGATGAGGATTATAAAGCATAGATTAGATATGACCACCAAGTGTAAACGCATAATTTTTGACCCTACCCGAGATTTTTATATTTTTAGCGTAAAATATTTAGTTTAGGCCTAATATGGCTATTTTAGCTAATTTCGACTCTTTTGCTCTATTTTTACCTTAAGATAAAAAAGAAATAATAACAAAAAAATATATATAATGTTTCGTAGTCATTTTAAACTTGAAAAATACAAAAATAGTACTTTATATTTTTAATTTATTAAAAAACGAAAATTCCAAAAAAATAGTTTTATTAATGTTTTATAGTCATTTTAAATTTGAAAAATACAAAAATAGCACTTTATATTTTTATCTTTATTAAAAAAATGAAAATTACAAAAATAGTTTCATTAACATTTTGTAGTTATTTTAATCTTGGAAAAAATATAAAAAAATGGTTTTGTTTTAATTGTGAGTTTTATAGTTATTTTGCTTATATAGGATGAATCAAATAAAATCGTGTTCTCATTCTCGGTTCCGGGCAAAGAATAATATTCGGGTTCAAACTACCCGGTTTTATAATTTTCGGACCTAGCCCGTAATAGTCCGAGTCCGCACATGGGGAACACGGACAAAATACAACCATAACCCATGTGAGCCCCCATTTTGGTCTTGACATTTTCACATGCACACACAATACATAATCACATGAACACACCTAAGAAGCTACACTTTACACCTAAGGGATGACACTACATGTGAGGGGAGTTGTGATTTTCTTCTTCTTAAAAAGAAGGAAGAAGACGGCAAGAAGGGAATTCAGAAAACGGAAAAACAAAGAAAGAAAGGAGAAACAAAGAAAGAAACGAGAGAAAAAGAAAGAAAGGAGTGAAGAAGAAAAAACGAAAGAAGGAGAAAAACAAAGAAAAGAAAAGAAGGAAAACGGCAGAAGGAAAGAAGAAAAGAAAGGATTGAAAACGAAATAGAAAAGAAGAAGAACGAAAACAGAAAAGAAGAAAACGAAACAAAAAGGAAGAAAAATCAAAACAAAATCGGATTTGCAATGAGATGCTCGTGTTCGACCAAGAGGTTCCGATCCCGTTCGTAGTCCAATCCGAGGTTCCGAGTATATTGCTCGTCATTTCCGTTGTTGATGTTTCATTGATTTTCCATTTAGTTTCTCATCTTCGTTGCTTACTCGTACATCCGAACAAAGGCTAAATATAAAGAAAGCTTCTTTCAAGGTCGGTTCTTCCTTATCCTTTATGTTATTGTTTTAACTATTTGCGAAGATTTGGTTTATACTTTCATGGAATATATCTTGTTTACTTTGCTTCTTTCTTGTTATTTGGGTTTAATTGCTCGTGTTTGCAATGTCCTCATAGATTGATATTGAATTACTTTTGAGTAATATTGTTAGAATGATTTTGTTGTTGGGTATTTCTTGTTTGGGCTTGATAACGAAGTTGACTGTAATTATATCTTTAATGACATAGGCCATGAGGGAATAATCTGATTTGAGGCCTAATTTAAAGTTTGCATATATAGTTTTACATGGTACAATCCAACTTATTTATCAATTAGGATATTGCTTTTATTATTTGAGACAAGGGGTAGAGTAGAAATCGTAGTCACTTTAGGATTGGCCTTTAATAAAATAAGATGAGCCTCGCCAAATAAAATGCACAAATTGTGGGGCCATCAGTAAATGTATATATTAAAATACTTAGGCTTCGAGATGGGCCGTTTTGGCAAATTCACGGCCTTCCCAAAATAATAACGCGTTAGTATCTTTAGGCGCGTGTTTAATAATAATACATTCTTAAACTCGGGTGCACATTTATGTGACCCAAATCCAAGTCTCAACGGAGTCGAAATATGTTGACAACCATGGGTGCACTGGTGCGACATGGTTCGAGATACATTTTCACAATGTTGCAAATTCTTTGTAAAAATAATAATAATAATAATAATAATAATTTTTATAATAATATCATAAGAGGTTAAAAATTAAAATTTATACATAAGTTAAGGCATATTATAAAATCAGATAAAGAAGCCAAATATGACAGTTGAGCGACCGTGCTAGAACCACGGAACTCGGGAATGCCTAACACCTTCTCCTGGGTTAACAGAATTCCTTATCCGGATTTCTGGTACACAGACTGTAATACGGAGTCATAAATTTCCTCGGTTCGGGATTAAACCGGTGACTTGGGACACCATTATTTTCCCAAGTGGCGACTCTGAATTAATTAAATAAATCCCGTTTCGATTGTCCTTTAATTGGAAAAACTCCCTCGCGCTCCCGCGGGTGCGTAGAAAGGAGGTGTGACACCAAGGACTTAGGATGATTTTCTGTTTATTCATCTTCTTCAATTCTTTCCTAGGTTTTCTTTGTTGCGCTCTATGTCTCTTTCCTTTCTTATACTTTTTTTTTTTTGCTTTTACTACTAAATTTAAGAAGACAACAACTAATAATTTTGTATTTGTTGTCTTTATTGATTTATGGATATCTTTTGTATATTTTGCAGTAGCCCAATTGAATGTATATGGATTGTTCCCTGCACCTCTCTATGAATTTACTTGACATTATGTGGAAGCTACCATATGCCCATTGAAAGTGTAGATTGAAAATGAGGTTAAACATGTGGCTACAACTGAATTAACTCCAATCATCCCTCAATCATAGTTATATTCTTTTTTGTTTCTCCATATTCAATTTCTATGGGAGCCATATTAATAGAAGAAGATGGTTATAGTTACTTTAGTAACATTACACATCGATAATAGATATCGAAGTCTTTTTTTTTTTGGTGAATTGTTTTCATACTACATGAGTAGAAGAGTAATTCGATTGTTAGTTGTAAGATGTTTTCGATATTTGAATTAAAAAATTTCTTTCACTTTTATACTCTTATAATCTTGATCTTTTGTTAGGTAAATGTGTTAGTTAGCTTATCCATATGTTTTTTTTGTAATACAGTGGAGACAATTACATAACAAATGTTATTGGTCTATCTCATTATATGAGCGATCACATTTGAAGATGGGATAAAATGGGTGGCTTCCAAGTTGATGGAAGATAGGCTTTGGGTTAGTGAGAATTCATATAGTTAGACCCAACTTGCAGCCTTTAAGTTTTATGAAATATTAATCTCCATGATGAGCTAATCTTTACTTGCTAGCTATGCCTTTCAAATTATAAATGTGATTTCATAATATCTTTTCTCTCTATATCAACTGGGGATGGAGGTTGAGTTGGTATGTTACCGGTGAAGCTATATATAATTTTCATGCCGAACTCACATAGAAAAATAGAGAAAATAAATATAATTTTATTTAATTTTTAATTTCTTTCGGTTTTTTCTTGGGCTTGGAGTTCTAAAACTAAAAATAAGCTAAGGTGACATGTAGTTTGCAGTGAAAATCAGGTTCGTGTAGTTTATGATTCTTATCCAAATAAGGTTGCGGTACTAGAAGAACACCTCTAAGAAAAGTTCACTTTATCCGAGCATTTCCCTACTTTTTTCCTCCTCAAAGAGTTTGATTTATATATTAAATTATAGAAAAAGGAAAAATATGCAATCTTAACAAAAACTATTCTAAAAAGCTAAGAGATTAAGTTATCTAGGGAGGAAATTTGTATTTTTAAGGACATGATGAGCTTCTTCAAAGTTGATCACAAGGTGAGAGAGAACCATTTGATTAAAATGTTGCCATGACCATCTTACCTGACACATGTTCAAGGATTTCATGCATGCTTTCTTTGGAGAAAGAAGTAGGAGGGATTAAAGTATCCCTTAATATTATTGATATTTTGCACTCTATCTATATTAGGATATATAAAAAATTAAAAACTTATTAGCACCAAATATTTGTAAAAGAATATTAAATACATTATATGTGATTACACGTACACTTTTGTTACTTACTCATTATTATAAAGGCATACTTTTATTTAATTAAATCACTTAATTATAGTAAGTTAAGTCATATTTGAATTTTATTGCACATAACACAAGGTCTTACGGCAATTTAGGGTGGATAAAATAATTTTTCCTGCTTTAGTTGTATTATTATCAACGAATGTGGCTCAAATGATTTAAATTTTATGATCGAACAAATTATAAAAATATGAGATGGTCAACCAAGTAAGATAATTATTTATTATAATTTTTTTTTCAACTTTTTCCGCGCGATGTATTGCAGTAGTAATACATAAAGAACCAAACTGCACTCGAGCATACATTGTGATTCTCAAAAACGTTTATAAAACCCCTCCAAATGCCAAAAACTCCAAACCCCTTAGCTCCAATTTACCGCTTTCTCTCCCTCTTGTGAATGTGAATAATCCAAAGAAATCCTCTCTGAGTTCTCCAACACCAAAGGGGTACGACTCCCTTTCTTTCACCGAGAAGGCCAACGCTGTAAATATGACAATCATTTCTGAGAAGCTCAATATGGATACTCAAGAATTTGAAGTCAAAGATAATACCCTTGTGCCGTCCAAAGATACAACAGATGATGGGTCTGTTAGGTGTTCGCTGAAGATTGAAGTAATTGATGATACAGCTATGATTGATATCTCTCAAGGTGGAAATAGTCGCACAGTTGATAAAAGATTCAAATCACGAACAAATAAGAAGAAAAAGAATGCAAACCATCAAGTAGAAAAAGAGAATGGAGAGAAAATGGTGGCAACAAAAGCAAAAGGTAGGAATATGGCAGAAGCCAAAGAAAAAAATGTGCTCATTTCTGATGGCTGTAAAAGGAAAGGAGGAGAAGAGAAAATGGTTTATCGTAGAAAGGAGTTGGAAAATTTGAGGTTTATTGGAATCGAAGAACAGAGGAAAAAGTGGGCTGATGTGTATTGTGGGCTTGATGATTCTGTGAAAAAGGAGTACGATGGCCTCCTTCAGTCTAATACTCAAAAGCACATTCGTGGAAAAGAAAATACCCCTGTGATTTCTGGTTCGTATTATCTAAATTTTCTTTTTCTGCATTGTTTGAATAGTTGTACGGGTAATGTTGTTTGTTCTTTGATACCTGCTGTTTCTTGAGAGTATAATTTACTATATTTCCGAAACTGGCAGTAAAGATTACATGATAATTTGTGGAGCCTGATAGAAATAATTATGCTGTGAAGTTTACCTAGTCAATAGATTTTAAGGTTTTATATTTAAACCTCTCAATCTTTGTGAAATAGTGTTCATTATTGATTTGCTTTTCTAAATATTCTGATATTTCATTAACTGAATCTGTATAAGTTGCTCAGCAGAGTGCTCTATGGCCTGTTATGCAGTGGTTCTATGCTGTAAGAGTTTCTAGGTAATACATTGATTAAAAAGATTAAGAAAATCAGCATATCCATGTGTGCCTTGTATCTTGGAGGGTGCATTGTTTCCCAGTTAGTTCTATGAAGTGCACAAGCAATTAACTAAAGTTTTGTTTTCGAAGGGAAAGGAATCTTAGAATATTTGAAGGCAAATTTGAAAATGTAATTAGTATTAGCCTAAGCATAGTTGCATAACTTGGGTAGCTTTTTGGTGCAAGATGGCAATTGTAAATGAAGTTGAAGGCATACTTGATTTCACTGAGCGATCATTTAGGGGCCTTAGCTGGTGATCCGGGCTGTTTCCCTCTCGTCAGCAAACTGCAATTCATGTAAATCCTTGACTGCATTTTGCACCGGCGTTTTCTTAATGCTGGTTTTCATCTGTGAAACTTTGCTTATTTATTTTGAAAAAACTAACAGTTGGTTTTTACTTTTCACCCTTCCTTTTAGTTTTCGTGGTTGATGCTTGACTTCTTTATATATACACATATAATATATATGCACACACCCATACTTGGTTGATATTAGAAACGACCTCTCACTCTCTCTGTCTGCTAAACATATAAGCCTGTGTGCAAAGTGAATATTAGTTTCCGAAGCTGTTTGATCTTCACCTTTTAAAATTGTTAGTTGCTTATTGTTTAAGGTCAGGGTTTTATCTTTTCTACCATTCCTTGCTGGCACTATTACTGGATATATCTAAGAACGCCAAAGATAAAAAGTAAAATCTCAAATGCCTCTCTTTACATTAAGTTTTTTTTTTGTTAAATCTGTTTAACACTTTTGGTAAAAGAGGATTCAAAGAGTGCTTCTTTCACCCAAAAGAAAAAAAAAAGGGCGGACACAACTATTTGAGTGGAGAATTGTGTTCCAACAGCGGACCGTATCATTGACTTTCCCCTTTTTCATGCAAATGAAAGTTTAGATGTAACTTGGGTTATATTGTAGATTATAACTCTTGACATTTTGACAAGCTACACATTTCATGTCAAAGTTTTTACTCTATATCTTGCCTTTATGTATTGTTTTCTTCTCTACACCTTCTATTGTGGTTGTGTCAATTTGATGGGTTTCCAAATTTCTGTTGGCACAGGTGTTTTGGCTGCAAAAGAACGAGGAAAACATATGAAAGTTTATACTCAAAGAGGCATGACATATATGAATCTGCAAAACACTATGTGTTTACCTAGCCATTAGGTCTTTACTATTGTACCCTGTTCGAGATGAAGGGCTGTCGGGAAGAGTATTTCTAACCATTGTCCAATACCTCTGCTGTACAGAAAAGTGTTTGGGATGGGCATTGATTTCTTATTTGCTCATATCTTACCACAGTGATGAATCTGATTGTAGATAGATAGCTCTTGTAAATGAAATGTTGATACAGTGCTAGATAGAGAGATGATAGCTCTTGTAAATGAAATGTTGATACAGTGCTAGATAGAGAGATGATGTGTTTACGTGTATTGTTCATGTAATAGAATGTAGTAAGCTGGAAAATGGATTGCTGATGTAATTGTATGGTCTACTTGCAGTTGTAAATTTCATTTGCATTTGAAGTGAATAAACATCTCAACCTGAAATTTGCTTGAGGGTGATATATTAGTTGATTTTCTGGATTAACTCAGACATCTGCATTAGAAGTAGTTGAGTGTATGTGAGTAATCGTTTATGCCTTTCAGGTAATGACCATTCAGAGCACTTGGATGATCAAGAAGGGAATGTAGACACTAGAAATTCTCTTTCAGATGATGGCATCTCTTATGAGGGAGGAAGCAATGTTTATGAAGAAAGCGATGATAGCAATGGTGATTATAGTAGCATCCAAAGACCTGCCTTTATATTTACAGGCGAGCCTGACTTTGATTCTGGTCCTCCTGAAGATGGACTTGAGTATCTTAGGCGTGTCAGGTACCACTTTTTTATCCATGTCTAAAAGGGTTGCTCTTAACCTATCCATGTTATGGATGTTACAAAAATAAACGAAGGCTTTATAGTAGATCTGGGATGGCAAGTTGTGCTTGAAGCCTATACTCTTCTCATAAAAAATGTGGAAGGATAGCTTGGTATAGCATTAAATAACTTAATCCATCCTCAAAACAAACGAAGGGACATCTTTACGACAAACCCTAGGCCCACTCATGATGGGAAGGAGGGGTACGAGACTATAAAAACCAACAGAGAAAACCTCTCAAGGGGGGATTCTTCTTCGACACAACTCCGATTACAATAGAGAAGAATAAACTACACTCCTCAACGGGAGCAATAAACAAGATCCAGGTAGAGGTCTAACCTTCTTAGAGATAGAAATTTGTACTCCTCAAGGGGAGCAATAAATAAGATCAAGCTAAGGTCCCGATCTTCTCCGAGATAGAAATTGGAACTCCTCAAGGGGAGCAATAAACAAGATCAATGTAAGGTCGTGAATCTCTTCAGGGAGAGGCAGGTTAAGTTATATTGATGAATAAAATCTTGTTTATATCGTCCCATAATGGATTATTCCTGTGTCTCAAATTTATCCTTCGATTCAGTGATTAATTATGGTTGGCTATGATTTACCTCTTGAATTATTTCAACTGATTTGTTGTAAAGTATTTATTAATTTTCCACGCGAATAATTTGGTGCCATCTGTGGGGATTTCCTAGCGAAATCGCATAGTTTCTCCCTGGAGTCGAAGTCGAAGGAGCAATCCAACTCAAGCGAACCAAAAGAAGCATATCGAATGTTTGATACTCGAATGCTTCAAGGGAAATTGATATCCGAAAATGACCGGACAAGAAGAAGAAGTCCCCCTCTCCCTCGAAACGAAGATATAGGCATTTCCTTTACCCCTAATGCCGCGTCCAGCCGAAAGCTGGCACATGGCTGTCTCGAGCCACAACCGGGACACAGGCTATGTGCCTTCGCCATCAAAATATAACAGGTTCGACCTTAGTCGAACCGGGACTCAGGCTACGTGCGTTCGTCATCTAAGTATAGCAGTTTCGACCTTAGTCGAACCGGGACTCAAGCTACGTGCCTTCAACATCAAAATATAACAGGTTCGACCTTCGTGGAACCGGGACTCAGGCTACGTGCCTTCGCCATCAAAATATAACAGGTTCGATTAGTCGAACCGAGACTCAGGCTGCGTGCCTTCGCCATCAAGGTATAACACATTCGACCTTAGTCGAACTAGGACTCAGGCTACGTGCCTTCGCCATCAAAATATAATAGGTTCGACCATCGTCGAACCGAGACTCAGGCTACGTGCCTTCATCAAAATATAACAAGTTTGACCTTAGTCGAACTGGGACTCAGGCTATGTGCCTTCGTCATCAAAATATAACAGGTTCGACCTTAGTCAAATCGGGACTCGGGCTACATGCCTTCGCCATCAAGGTATAACAGATTCGACCTTAGTCGAACCAGGACACAAGCTACGTGCCTTCGCTATCAAAATATAAGAGGTTCGAACCGGGACTCAGGCTACGTGCCTTCGCCATCAAAATATAACAACTTCGACCTTCGTCGAACCTGGGACTCAGGCTACGTGCCTTCGCCATGAAAATCTAACAAGTTCGACCTTAGTCGAATCGGGACTCAGGCTACGTGCCTTCCCCATCAAAATATAACAGGTTCGACCTTCATCGAACCGGGACACAGGCTACGTGCCTTCACCATCAAAATATAACAAGTTTGACCTTCGTCGAACCGGGACTCAGTACGTGCCTTCCCATCAAAATATAACAAGTTCGACCTTAGTCGAACCGGGACTCAGGCTACGTGTCTTCGCCATCAAAATATAACAGGTTCGACCTTAGTCGAACCATGACTCATGCTACGTGCCTTCGCCATCAAAATATAATAGGTTCGACCTTAGTCGAACCGGGACTCATGCTACGTGCCTTCGCCATCAAAGTATGACAGGTTCAACCTTAGTCGAACCGGGACTCAGGCTACGTGTCTTCGCCATCAAAGTATAGCAGGTTCGGCCTTAGTCGAATCGGGACTCAGGCTACGTGCCTTCGCCATCAAAATATAACATAGTCGAACCAGGACTCAGGCTACATGCCTTCGTCATCAAAATATAACAGGTTCGAACTTAGTCAAACTGGGACTCAAGCTAGATGCCTTCGCTATCAAAATATAACAGTTTTGGTCGTAGTCGAACCGGGACTCAGGCTACGTGCCTTCGCCATCAAAGTATAGCAGGTTCGACCTTAGTCAAACCAGGACTCAGGCTACGTGCCTTCGCCATCAAAATATAGTAGGTTCGACCTTAGTCGAACCGGGACTCAGGCTACGTGCCTTCGCCATCAAAATATAGCAAGTTCGATCTTAGTCAAACCGGGACTCAAGCTACGTACCTTCGCCATCAAAATATAGCAGGCTCGACCTTCCTCGAACCGGGACTCAGGCTACGTGCCTTCGCCATCAAAATATAGCAGGTTTGATCTTAGTTGAACCGGGACTCAGGCTACGTGCCTTCTCCATCAAAATAGAAGAGGTTCGACCTTAGTCGAACTGGGACTCGGGCTACACGCCTTCGCCATCAAAATATAGCAGGTTCGACCTTAGTCGAATCGGGACTCAGGCTACGCACCTTCGCCATCAAAATATAACAGGTTTGACCTTAGTCGAACTGGGACTCAAGCTACGTGCCTTCGCCACCAAAATATATCGGTTCAAACCTCGGTCGAATTGAAGCTCGGGCTAAGTACCCTCATCTAATAAGTCGCCAAATACGACCCTAGCTACACTAGGGTTGGGACGGAGAAAGACCAATCGCCACCGTGCAAGATAACCGCTTTTCCCCGATCAAGTCAGACCGAAAGGTTACCGCCATCGGTCCAAAAAGGATATGACGACCGCGGTCGAATTCAAGGCCTGAGCACCCCTCCAAACATGCCTAAGATGTAAAGAAGAGAAACGAAAAATAGAGGAAAATTAAGCCAAATGATGAAAGAAAGGGCACAATTGTCGACTGAGTTAAAAACGTGGGTACTCCCCGCTTACACCCGGCCCCAACCGATCGAAACATGAGAAAGAATGTTAAAATTGCAAGGAACAATCGAGCACCAATCAACAAACGAAATAAAAGAAAAAACAGCAAACAACAATAACCAATCTCTTCTTTACTAAGCACCATCATCGCTGTCATCGTCACTGCCTCCCACGCCATCATCGGCCTCAGGTGTTGCCACATCATAACTATAATTGGCACGAGCATCACGAGCCTTCTGGCATGCCGCCTCGAAAACAGCCTCTGTTATAACACCCGCCTCTAATAAGTTCTTGTATACATCGCGTTGGGCTTCAGCGTAGACCCAGAGTTCATGAACCTGGGGAAACGGCTGTATGAGACGAACCTGCCTGGTTCTGCAGTTGCTAGTTCTCTTCCTCCAAAATCGCGATCCGGTCTAGCATAACCTGAGCATCCTGCTCGAGAACACCAATCCGCTCCTCAAACCCTGCCTCTTAAGGGCCATCGTCTCCCTCTCTGACTCAAGACAGGACTCGTGCACACGAATCCACTCCTCCATAGCTACGGCTCTCGACGAGTAGCCCTTTCTCCAAAATTTCAAGGCCGCAACCTCGCTCTCCAGCTCCGCCAATTTTTTGCCCCATTCCGCAGCCGCCTCCGTTGCCTTTGTCTAGTTTCGTTCAGCCTCCAGCTCAATCTCTCTCAACCTGCCTTGCAGATAGTTGCACTCAGCCGCAACTCCCTTCCCCAACTTAAGCTCCTCATTCTTTTGACGAATTTGCACTTCAAGAGCATGCTTACCCTCAAAGAGCCTGCAATAACTTGTTATCCCGGTTCGCTAGCTCCTCGACCAGAGCTCGATTAAACGATCACGTAGCCCCCGGCACCGATCACGTAGCCCCCGACACCGCTAATCGAGCTCGTTCCTTAAACGATCACGTAGCCCCCGACACCGATCATGGTAACAACGATATTTCCCCAACATCTGCAGGAAGATCCTCGAGCGAACCTTGGCTCTACGGATACTCTCTATCTCCAACAAGTAAGTCTGCGAAACAAAAACAAAGGCAAGGCTAAGGCAAAGGCTAAAACAGAAGGGGAAGAAGGAGTTAGAGACGCATTACATACCCTAAGGCCCATCACAGCCACTTCGTCCATCACTTCAATATCCGAAACTCTCTTCAAAGACGCGTTCGCGACCTCCGAACATAACAACTCGAACTGCGACACCAAGCTATTCCCTTCAGTCAATAAATTCAAATCCGAGGGAACCTCGATAAAAATGGCTGCCCCCTCCCCGCCTGCACCGTAGAATTGGCGATACCCTCCCCAAACATACGAACGTCGTCGGGGTACAAATCAGACTCAGAATTACACTCGTCCTCCGCCATGTCCTTGCCCCTCGCTGCCGCCATTAGAGCAGTTTGCCACATCTGGCAATGGAACAGCAGAAATCTCAA
Source organism: Nicotiana noctiflora (assembly GCA_032618575.1). NCBI lineage: Eukaryota > Viridiplantae > Streptophyta > Magnoliopsida > Solanales > Solanaceae > Nicotiana > Nicotiana noctiflora. The sequence goes on from JASVEL010010382.1 coordinate 30,723, forward strand.
CGGCGTCCCGTGAGGGTCGGACCTCCGCCTCGGCAGAAGGAACTTCGGACGGGGTCGCCAAGGCAGCTACGTCCCCATGTCCGGAACCGATGAGTCCAACTCCAGCCAAACCACTTTCCTCGCCGGTGAGTGTGGTAACCGTTCCATCTAAGTCTGTCGGGGGAGAGTGTAGGCTGATCACCAATGGAGGAGCCGCCACAAATGCCAGTTGCCGCTTCTGCGAAGGCCTATCTTCCCCATCAGCTGAAGGTGATCCCGTACGAGGACGGACAAGCCCCGACGACCTCTCATCTTGCAGTATAGCTCGAGGTGGGGATGCAGTCCCTCATGACTCAACCGACGCCGCCCTCGATACTCGACGAGGCATGGGCGCAGCAGCTAGCCTTGTGATAGCACCTGGCCGACGAAATGCCAGTTGTGGGGCCTTGGCGCGGTGTGGCCTCTTCGGATACAATGAACAAACGAATCAACAGACATAGTCAGAATAAAACGAAATGAGGAAGAGAAAGGGCCGGAGTCCCACCTGTCGTATGACTGTGACCATGCCTCTCCCAGAAAGCCGCCCAGGTACGAATATTGGCGGTATGAGGAAGCACTGCCTCAACCCAATCTCGGATCCCTTCCAAGGGAGGCGGCGGCAACTTTTCAGCTACAAAAATAAAGACAAGTCAGTAGTTATAAGTACAAAGCATAATGAAAGTCAAAATAAGGCGGATGCTCAATCAGGAACGAGGCCTCACGTGCAAAATTCCACACTTCCGGGGATCCGGTTGGGTCCGCCACCAGGTGCTCAGTCCGAATATAGAAGAAATTATCAAAAGGGTGACGAATATCCTCGTCATCCAGCCTAGCCATCAGACCCTTTGACATTGACCATCGTGGGCATGCATGGATCTTGGTGGCGCGAAATTTTTGAGGAGCGAACAGATTGAGCACATGCTTCAAAGTGACCTCCCTGCCCGCCAGCTCCGCATACTTGATAAACATGAGGAGCATCTTGTAGAGGGACGGAGAAAGCTGAGTCGGGCATACCTCGTAATAGCGGCAAAAGTCCACTATCAGCATCGGGAGTGGGAGAGTGCACCCCACCTGGAAGATGTAAGCATAGAATAAGCAATACCCTCGATGATCAATTTGCGCCCTGTCCTCAGTCTTCGCCAGAGCAATCTCGGTGTAATTCGCAATACGCCACCGTTCCCGCATTTGGACTATCCCCACTTCCCCATCATTGAAGAAACATCTCCCTGTTTTGCGCCACGGGGTACACTGAAATCCATCAGTTGGTCTCTTAATCGAGGCAAGATTTCATCAACTAAAGGAATTTCTTTATCCTCCACCAATTCAAACCTTCCGGTTGCTGGAATGGGTTCAATGATCACCGAAGAATTGACCGGGCGATTGCCGCAAGAAGAAGTGCCTGCCATAATCGATTCACGAGCGAGAGAGAAGAATTTTGATGAGGGGAATGGAGAAATCAATGATGATGATGAGCGAAAGAATAGAAAAATTTGGTTTGACAGAAGAAAAAGCTTATCAAAAATCCTCTTAGAGGGGCAATGAATGTGTAAAGTACGAAATGACACGCCTTTTCGGGTTATAAATAACAGGCTTTGCCTGCACAAAATCTAACGATCACCATTAATGCACGACCGTGTGCGACACAGTTTGCTTTCATGGAAACATGCACTATTGTGAACGACCATGCAGAGTGACACTCCGATCACTAATCAGCAATTTGATTTTGAAATCTCATTATAAAAGGGTCTCCCCCGACTACGTAGTTCTATCCGCCTGTCGAAGACAACGCAGGCTCGACCCCGACGATCGGAGGGACTAACTGTATTGGTAAAAATCTGACCATTCAGCAATGATTTTGTTCCTGGGAATTAACCTCATCGCGACCAAACTGTGGTAAATAGTCAATCCCACTAATTTTCGACTTATGACAGCTGTCCTCAAAGCAAACGAAGGGACATCTCCACAAAAAACCCCGGGCCCACTCATGATGGGAAAGAGGGGTGTAAGACTATAAAAACCAAGAGAGAAAACCTCTCAAGGGAGCTCCTTCTTTGACACAACTCTGATTACAACAGAGAAGAATAAACTACACTCCTGCTTTGTAGAAAACTACACTCCGCGCAGACCCTGATGCCAAAGTCGCTACTGTTGACAAAGAACCTGTTCCTGCTTTGTAGAAAACTAAGTCCTTTCCATTGTAAATATAGAGTAGTTTTATTTCATGCACTTACATTATGATTCTCCAACTTTTTAAAGTCTAGTCGTGTAGCTTTGGTTTAACTTTTTTAAGCATTATTAGGGGGATCAAGCAATTAAAACTTTCTAGCAAGCAAGAATTATCTATACTGGTGTCTCTCCCCCTCGACACCGCCTTGCTTTTTGTAATAGCTTTCATTAATGCAATCAAGCTTTTTTTCATTCTCAATTCTCATTTCAGTTCTTTCAGTTGCTCTTGATATTGGTTTTTCTGTGCGGCATTGACAATCTAGTCTAGCGCACGGTGGGGACCTCAGTTGGCGAACAACAACTGCACTGACATCAGTTGCTTAGCCTCACGTTGCCTTTCCAAGAAATCTCAGGAAGGCACCACGTAACAGTTCTTATGAAGGAACTTGTGGTACGTTTCAGGCTTTATCAGCTACATTCTGTTGTTGATCAAGAAAACTCTTCAGATCAGCTTCCTGAAAACATTGTTTTGGATAAGTTTGATGGTTTGACGTCAGGAGAAGACGAGTCTTGCCTATCCGATGCTTGTGATGATTTGACGTCAGCACCTGATTCAACGCCGCGGCACGACGCATACCTTTCCTTATCGAGGATCATTCAAGTACATGGTTGAGATCACTTTATCTTCCTCAACCATGCCTTGATAATGTTTTAGCCTTTGCCCGTTAACTTTGAACTTGTTAGCGCCATCTTCTGATGCAATTTTCATGGCTCCAACGGGATGGATCTCTACCACACGAAATGGTGCTCATCATCTTGACTTCAACTTACCCGTAAATAACTCAATCTCGAATTGTATAGCAATACCACGTCTCTAGGTTTAAAATTTTGCTAGAGAATATTTTTGTCATGCATCTTCATTCTCTCCTTATATAACCTTGTACTTTCAAAAGCATGGTAACAGAACTCATCAAGCTCTTGCAACTCTGTGACTCTACTTGTACCCGCAACCTCCATATCGAGATTCAGTTGCCTCAATACCCATAAGGCTCTATGTTCCAACTCTACGGGTAAGTGACATGCCTTACCAAACACCAATTTATACGGCGATATGCCAATTAGAGTTTTGAAAGCGGCACGATAGGCCCAGAGTGCATCATCTAACTTTCTTGCCCAATCCGTTCCCGTAGCATTCACGGTCTTTGTCAAAACACTATTTATCTATCTGTTCCAAACCTCCACTTGCCCATTCGTTTGTGGGTGAGATGGGCTGACAACCTTATGGCGTACACCATATTTTTCAACTCAGGAACCACAACAACAACTGGAATCAATAGCAACCAGCAGGCCAAAAAGGATAATAACGAAACCTGTTCGTCTCATAGAGATAGTTGCTTGTGCAATCGCAATTGCAGCTGATGATGTTCCTACCACTTATAAAGACGCAGTCCAAAGTTCAGAAGAAGATAAGTGGAGGATTGTCATGAATATGGATTACAATCCCTTTATCGGAATCATACATGTAGATTGGCCAATCTCCCGAAGGGAAAGAAAGCAATTGGGTGCAAATGGGTATTTGCAAATAAAGAAGAATTTCCTAACCAAAAGGATGTTCGCTACACAGCAAGATTGGTGGCCAAAAAATATGCTCAAAATGAGGGAATTGATTACAATGAAGTGTTTTCTCCAGTTGTAAAACATTCCTCCATTAGAATTATGTTGGCTTTGGTAGCACAATTGGATTTGGAACTAGTTCAGATAGATGTAAAAACTGTGTTTTTACATGGAAACTTGGAGGAAGAAATCTATATGACTCACCCAGAAGGATATTCAAAGTTGCTGGAAAGGAAAATCTGGTGTGCAAACTTGAAAAATCGTTGTACGGATTGAAACAATCTTCTAGACTACAGTATAAGCGATTTGACTAGTTTATGTTGCAGCAAGGGTACAAGAGAAGCAAATACTATCATTGTGTGTATTTGCGCAAGCTTAAAGATGGTTCCTTTATATATCTTCTTTTATATGTTGATGATATGTTGATTGTTTCCAAGAATTCAAAAGAAATTGATAAGTTGAAAATTCAACTGAAGAAGGAGTTCAAGATTAAGGATCTGGGTAAGGCAAAGAAAATTCTTGGCATGGAGATAATAAGAGATAGACGTTCAAAGAAACTTTGTTTATCTCAGAAAGAATATTTGAAGAAAGTACTACAATGTTTTGGCATAGATGACAAGACTAAGCCAGTTAGTACTCCACTTGCTCCCTATTTTAAGCTAAGTACTACTATGTCGGCAAAGGATGAAGCTGAACGAGAGTATATGTCAAATGTACCATACGCAAATGTTGTTGGTAGCTTGATGTATGCAATGGTCTGTACGGGACATGACATTTCACAAGTTGTTGGAGTTATTAGCCGATATATGCATAATCCAGGAAAGGAGCATTGGCAAGCTGTGAAGTAGATTCTACGGTATATTCATAATACTGTAGATATTGGGTTAGTTTTTTAGCAGGAAGGCAATCAGCATGTAGTTGGATATTGTGACTTAGATTTTGTGGGTGATCTGGACAAACGAATATCAACTACTGGTTATGTGTTTACTTTTGCAAAGGCACTAGTTAGTTGGAAGTCTATTTTACAGTCAACAGTTGCTTTGTCTACAATAGAGGCAGAGTACATGGTTATTACAGAGGCTGTGAAGGAGGCAATTTGGCTTCAAGAATTGCTAAAAGAGCTAGGTCAAAACAAAGAAGTATCACAATGTTTTGTGATAGTCAAAGTGTTATTCAATTAGCGAAGAACCAAGTTTATCATGCAAGGACGAAGCACATTGATGTTCGGTATCATTTCGTACGAGAAATCATAGAAGAGGGTGGAGTCACAGTGAAGAAAATTCATACTACAGAGAATACTGCTGATATGCTGACAAAAGTAGTAACTGCGGTCAAGTTTCAACATTATTTGGATTTGATCAACATCGTTGAACATTGGAGATTGAAGACGATGACACAACTAAAATTTGTTACCGAGAGAAAATTGAAGATGTGTAATTTTGTCAAGGTGGAGATTTGTTGAAGTTTGGCAAAATTCATACATCGGTGGGAGACTTAAATTTAGGGGAATATTTTCCTATAAAAGGAGTCCTAATGTTTAGGATTTAAACACACCTCTCATTTGCCTTCTTATCATCTTAAGGTATTTGTATCTTCTCTCCTTAGTATTATTTCACTTGTATTTTTGGAGTGAAATAAAATATTGGTTATGTCTGAGTAGTACGCAAAATTAGCCGAACCTCGTAAATTCTGGTATTCCTTTTATTGTTGTTTTATTGTCTTATTTATTATTTGGTGGCTGCCATAATTTTTGGTATAGTAGTTGTGACTCATTCACACTATATACATTTGGCTTCGCAACAATGTTTTACTCTGCCACAGTAGGAGGTTTCGCCCTCCAATTTTTCAGTCTTAAACTCTTGGTCACTAGTAAAGTACCTGATGTATTGTACACTTACGCCCATGCAGGATGAAGCTCTAACTCGAGTTAAAGCTCATGAAAGCATTTGTTAGCTAAATGTTGAACACGTTCTGAAATTTGGTGGACATACTTACGACTTAGCTAGACATTGTATTTCAGAATTTCTGTCATTTTCTGTAACCATGACATTAAGCTGGCGCTAAAATGATATGGATGCTGATTTTTTCCTAGGTGGGAAGCATTATAGTTGCCAAAAGTGAAGGTGGTAGTAAACTAAACAAAGAACAGACGTCTTAGATATTGCAAGCTGTCTAGAGCACTTTTTGTCGCTCAAGGAGTGGGAGGAAGCATTCCTTGCTGATTTTTCAGAGCTAAGACAGGTATTTCTTTCATATTTGCGTTGAAGTTTTTTTAGAAATGGAAATGCAATAGTTGTTTGACTCATCCAAACATCAAAATATCCTATTACGAGCTCTGCTCCTTTACCCCTAAAAATGTGATCGGAACTTAAAGTTGCATGATGGATGTGATTTCTGTCATTATTGGTTACTCATGACACGAATTTTGAGATTACTTTATTTTTATGGAGTTCTTGAGCAGGTAGTGATCCTGAACGGTTTACATATGTTTTTATGAAGGAACTTGTGGTACGTTTCAGGCTTTATCAGCTGCATTCTGCAACCTTTGTTGATCAAGAAAACTCTTCAGATCAGCTTCCTGAAAACATTGTTTTGGATAAGTTTGATGGTTTGACGTCAGTAGAAGACGAGTCTTGCCTATCTGATGCTGGTGATGATCCTAACCTAGGAAATTCCATACCAAAGTCATCTCCTGCCGGAAGATTTGGCAACAGCCCTACCTTGTCTGTTATGTTACGAATGGATGCTGCAGGTCGAGTTTCAATGTTAAGGAAGCTAATTACAGGTGTGCAAAGCATGAGCAGCACGCTTTCAAGGGATGACTGCATATGGCTGTTTGCTGTTTGCGCTGCGGTTGATACTCCTGTCAATGCCGATACATGTGCAGCCCTACTGTCATTACTCTGAAAATATTCAAGCTTGAGGACTGAGAAGTCCAAACTCGTTGATGAAGTTATTATATATGCTTAATATGTTGGTCACAATATCTGGCAGATATTTTGGACAGTCGGAACAATGAATATATCTTTTTATTTAATCAAAAAGCACTGTTGGGGACTTGAACAAAATGTACTTTCCAGTTTTCTTTGGTCATGGTACTTGTTCCCATGATAATTTATACTAGTAGTTATACTAAAAAAAGTAAAGTTGATGTGATGAACACTATTAAACTGCTGTAAGACAAGAATTTGGAGTGCTAATAATTTTAGATGGAGGTTTCTTGCTAAATTTATTCTGTTAATGTTTGGACGTCATGCTTCTGTTTCTGAACTTATTATCCAATGAATGATATGGCTTTTTCAACATACCCTTTTGTTGACATGGCTGTGGGTTTCATGGGAGAGTAGGGCAGGCTTGCTTGCTTCATATATTTATTGAAGGTATTTCATTTTACAATTGAAGTTTACTAATACAATCATAAAATATGTGGAAGTTCATATTTAAAAAATGATTATGAAGTACTAAATTAGTCATATAAGGAAGGATTTCTAATCTGGATATTTGAAATGCATTACATAAAACTCAATTTTGAGTTTTTTATTTTTATTTTAATACTATTGCTATCTTAATCCTTAAGAAATAACGTTTTCCATTTATATTTTTGTGAAAGAATAAAACTAGAAATAATCATTAGTATAATTTCATCGAATTAACAAATATTGAATGACTTTGATAGCTAAGACAGCAATCTTATTAGAACTGAGAATTCTTGTTCTTCCATGAATTTTTAGAAATTTTAAAAAGTCATATTTTTTTATTTTCTTGATGACTTCTTCGCGCTCAGGTATGTATAGCTTTTGTAAAATATTTCTATAAAGTCTAATAAAAAATGTCAAAAAGATTATATAACACTTTGATATTTGCTCAATTGTTTGGAAAAACGAGTAGAGAGTTCAATTTATTTTCTTTGGAAAAACGAGTAGAGAGTTCAATTGTATAAAAAGCTAGGGTACAACATAACTATATTATAATGTGACTAATAAAGCGTATTTGAGGAATGCAACTGTAATCGCATTCGTGGAAACGAGTTGTAAATAACATTATTATTAAGAGTTAATACCCTTAAACCCGCCTAAACTATATTATTTTTGTTCGTTTACTACCTAAATTATTGAGTATCCCCAGAAACTCCCTAAACTATATCACCCTTCGTATTAAAAAAAACCTCATCGCATTAGTGCGTATGATACACGCCCTAATTAAATTATAAAATATACCATGTGGCGTGCCACGTGGGTAATTAATTTAATTAATACTAAAATTCACATAAGGGGGCGGAGGGGGGGGGGGGTGTTATAAGAAGGGGAATATAGTTCAGGGGGTTCTCGGGGACACTCAGTAGTTTAGGTAGGTAACTGACAAAAATAATATAGTTTAGGTGGGTTTGAGAGTATTAACTCTAAAAAAAAAATAGGACAGATTTACTTTTTATATCCTAAATTCAGTAAGCAGTCATTTACCCTAACATTTGAACAACTAAAAAATACATATTAAAAATACTAATAATAAGTATCATCTTTCATATTTTGTTCTTCTTCAATTCGGCCTCGAGTTCCATTTTATCCTTCTGTAACCCAAGAATTATCACCTTACATTGGCTAGGAAATTTTGGATCATACCACTGGAAAAATTCACAAGCCACACTATTCTTAGCTTGAAAAGTTTAACCAAACCATTATAAATAAAATTAAAATTTAGCCATATTATATGCATAAAATATGATGATTTGAAAGATGATTACTCCATAGTACTTGCATAAAAAAAATATCTTCTTGGGTTAGCATTTGCCGTTGATGTTCTAAAAGAAACCGGCTGTCCATAACTACAAAACACATTAAACCTCATGACTCTTCTACAATGGGTGTTCTTCTTTTAAATTAATTTGGTTAACAATGAAGAATGGATAAAATACATAAGATAAAATATAAATTCAATAAACATAGATAGAATTTCAAATGTATTAAGATTAAAAGAAAACAAAAGGGTGAAGAAATGATAAAGAAATATGAAAAAATAGAGAAGAAAGGTAAAATAATGGAGAAGATGGTGTAATATAAAGAAAAAGGGATAAAATATAATTTTTTTAAAAAAAATGGGCTAATTAGCCGTTATTCATGTTGTCAGGTGGGCCCCAAATCTGCTAGTTTTCAAGTTTCACACGTTTTTGAGGAAGTGATTGCAAATGAAATGCCACAAAGCGACATGATTTTTTTATATGAAGGGTGATATAGTTCAGGGGGTTTTCGGAAACACTTGATAGTTTAGGTAATAAACTGACAAAACTATTATCGTTTAGGTAGGTTTGAGAATATTAACTCTATTATTAACCGTATTAGTAGAACACGATATATAAAGAAGGAGGCATACTTTTCATTAAATAATAAAAGGGGAGTAGCGATTGGACTCAATAGGTTCCTTTTGGATCAGAGGACCTAAGCTTTGCTAAAGCGTGAAATGGAATGGATGATTGTATTTTGGCCTAGTTAGATTGGTTCACCCTAGGGATATTCGTCGGTCGGTATAGTACAGTATTTAGATATTTCGGTTCGATATTTTCGGTCTTCGATTTCTTAAAATCCTATATTAATATCGTACTTAATTAAATTCGGTATGGTTCGGTTTTTCTCCTTTCGGTTTTGATTTTTTCAGTTCGATAACTTCGATTTATTTGATTTGAATACTAACTAGTACATAGGTACACTCTAATATTCTTAATTATAATACTGAAAAATACAAAACTAAAAATGTTTGTTGACAAAAAAATTTATCCAAAACTAGCAAATTAGATATCGACCCAAATAGAAAAAATTGTACATACAAGAATATTTGATCATTAAAAATGTCTTGTTACTTGTTTAGAGTTAATTGATGGACTTTGAGAATAAAGGAAAGTAAAATTTTAGATTTTTATATTTATGTTATAATTGATAATATGTACTTTGTGTAATATAATATATATTTCGGTATAGTATCGGTATTTCGGTATTTTATCTTAAAATACCAAATACCCTACCTAATACCAAGTTTTTTAAAAACTTAAACCAAATAACATACCAAATACCAAAATACCAAATACCAAATACCAATATTTTTAATTTCATACGGTAATTCGGTATTTACTAAATTATGTCCAATCCTAGTTCACCTAATCAAAGAGCCCTTGTCTTACTTGTTCACTATACTAGATCTCCATATCATATATGTAAAGAGTCCATCTCGGATGCGAAAGAAGGTCACAAGTGATTCCACTAGCCGATGCTTAAGCGTCGACCCTAGTAGTTGAACAAGTCATTTTAAATCTATATATATATAAAGTAGGGAAAATAAAAGATGAGTTGGCACATCTCTTTGGCCAAAGATCCTATTTATCTAATTTCTCCTTTTTTTAGATTTTTCTCATTCTTTTCCAATTTCATACTCTTTTATGCTTTCAATGTGGTATTAAAGGAGTCCAAAGCCGTTTCTATTCTCTAATTAAATTTTTCTAATTATATACCTCTCACTCTTTCTCTTCTTCTACGGAGGTTACGTTTTGTATGGAAAAGGTGTTGAAATATTTAAAGACCCTACTTTGTCAATATTGTTACATCTCAAGGTGTATATGTTATTTTTACTTTTTTTTCTTTGTTCATCTTTTTCAATTTCAATTTTTGTTTGGATTTAGTATTTTACGTCTTAGTGTATCATTCTTGCCTATGCCCACATTTGACTTGGTTCATTAGCGTAAGAAATGTTAATAAATTACGAGAGATTTTTTTAGGTGGTAGTTCTATCGACCTTAGAGCTATATTGCTGGACAAGAAATTATATTTACATAATATTCTCATATAAAGTTTAAATTGTCCCATTTTTTATTGTTATGAATAGAAAAGTTTGCAGCAAAAGAGAATGAATATGATTAGCATTTTTTGTATTTGTACTAAATATTTTACTATTTCTTTAACTACAGATATACCATAAAGCTTCAGGTTAAAAACATGAGGACAAGAAGGAAGCCCAGATAAGGATATTAAGCAAATTTCATTACTCTTAATATGGTATTGTGAAAGGTTTAGTTAATGATTCTAAGGCCGGATAAAATTTTGCCTGATATTTTTTATTTCTCTTGCAATCCTTTCTTTCCAGAATTAATTTATAGTTAGAAGTAAAAATTTATATTGTTGTATGAAAGTTCTCAACAAAAAGCAGACTCGCAATGAGAAATTGATATAAGTGTTGCTGCAGGCTTCAATAGTTTCTTTACCATTTTGCTTGCTATTTCAAGGGTTTTCAAATGAGTTCAGGTATTTCTTTCTCATTTTTGGATATTTTTTCCCCTTTAATGTAGATGCACAGCCAACAAAACCTTTTTCTTTAGCCGCTGGAACCATGGAGAGTAAAAACTCATTTTATATGAATACAGGATATTAATTATTCACAAAAAATTTATATGGACATAGAATACAAATTATACACAAATATAACTTATGCATAGGATACAAATTATTCACAAATGTAACTCCTGCACGATCTACATCTCCTCACTTTCTCCTGTATGATCCTTTCATTTGTATTTCAAAGTGACCGGTGATTAGACTTTCAGTTTAAGCTCGTGTGGATTCTTTTTTCTGACTATCCCATTGTTTATGAAGTTTTATATTGGATTTGTAGGAGAACTTTCAATAAAAAAGAACATACTCTGTTGTTTTTTTTTTAAATTTTGCACAATTTGAACAATTTGGTGATATTGAGGGTAAAAAGGCATAATACTATAACGTAGGAGTGATTGGTTATGGGATGTTACGAAAATGATAAGAAAAATGAAGTAGAGTATGGACTTTTTTTTATTGAAAATAAATGGGTAGAAAAGTATGAAAGTTGGAAAAGAGAAAAATACAAAGGAAAAACGTTAAAACTATCCTCTATAGCCTTTCAAAATTTTAATAGCCCATGTTTTGACCTACTTTCAGAAAATGGCCTTTCGGCCCAAACATATTGCATATAGTAGCCGAACGGAATGAGTATGACAACATAAGTGCCTGTAGCTTAGTGGATATGGCGCCTGTTACCTAAGCTGATGGTCGCAGGTTCGACCCCTACCCAGCGCAATGGAGAAAATCCTTTTTGCAATGTATAAATATTGTATCCTAAGTTCGATAGTGTATCATTAGTGTATATTTAGCATAACTCAACTGTGCTTGTGTGTCTAAAGTGTATATATTTGTGTACCCAAATATATTTTGTATCGTGAATGTATAATCTGTCTAAAAAATGTATCAAAATTGTATATAATGTGAAGTTTCTAATATTTTGGTGTGTATCATGTATTTTTATATAGTGACAGTCTTTTTTGTATAGTAACATCTATTTTGTATATTTTTTGTATAGTGACAGTCTATTTGTATATTTTTTGTATAGTGACAATCTATTTTGTATAGTGACAGTCTATTTTGTATATTTTTTTATATAGTGACAGTCTACTATATATAATTTGTATAATTACAATCTATTTAGTATAATTTTGGGATTTATATAATGATAGTCTATTTTTATATATATATATATATATATATATATATATATAGTGAAAATTTATTGTATATAAATTATGTAGAGAATTTATATCAAATTATAGTACATCGAATAGACTAAGACAAAAGCAAATTCCCATTCTTTGTGTGAGTATTTTTTGGAAATTTCACTAAGTGCCTAAAAAAATTGCCGAAATTTAAATTTAATTTTTAAATAAATTTTTCCGTTAATGCTACATGAATTATATTGGGAGTGAAAGTAGTATAGGTGAGATTTTCTTGTCAATATCTACATATTGTTGATGGTGTATGCTGGTGAACGTATTAATTTTTGTCTCTTCTTCTTCTTAATTTATTTTAGCGTGCACAGAAGAAAAAACCAAACATGATGAGGTTAGGAAAAAAATTAATCATGACCAAGTCATATATTTTCTACTAGTAGATAAATGATTTAGGCTTTATAATTATTTAATAAGAACCAACACGAGATATTTGTTCAAAAAGAAAAATAAGAAAATTAGATGCATGATGAAGTTAGTCTAGATTAAACCAATATAGCCTAAGGAACATACGCCAGCTTCGATGAGAAGATGAATGTCTAGGCTTTACACGGTATGTGGAGAAGATCAATTTAGGCTAGCCGTTATAATTTGTTTGGGGCTATAAATTGTACGGATCAATTCATGGCTAGCGAATGATAATAGTTTCCACCAGCGGGCTACAAATGCTATAGCCCCTCAAAATTTTAATAGCCCATGTTTTATCCTACTTACAAAAAATGGCCCATCGGCTCAAATATATTGGATATAGTAGCCGAAAGGATGAATATTACAGAAGAACGCCTGTAGCCCAGTGGTTTGAGCGCTTGTTACCTAAGGTGAAGGTCATGGGTTCGACCTTTGCTTGGCACAATGGAGCAACTTTTTTTTGCAATGTATAAGTATTGTTTCCTAAAGTTTGACAATGTATCTTTGGTGTATATTGAGCCTTCTTGAGTGTACTTGTGTATATATTTGTCAACCCCAAATATATTTTTTATATAGTAACAGTCTATTTTGTATATTGACACTCTATTTTGTATATTTTTGTATAGTGATAGTCTATTTTGTATAGTAACAGTCTATTTTGTATATTATTTGTATAGTAACAGTCTATATTGTATAGTGACACTCTATTTTTGTATGTTTTTCTATAGTAATAGTCTACTTTGTATAGTGACTGTCTATTTTGTATATTTTTTGCATATTAACAGTCTATTTGTATATTTTTGTGTAGTGACTATCTATTTTTATATTTTTTGTATAATAATAGTTTAATTTATATATTTTGTGTAGTGACTATCTATTTTGTATATCGACAGTTTATTTTATATATTTTCTGTATAATGACAGTCTATTTTTGTATATCCGTTATATACAATATGTATAATGATAGTCTATTTTATATAATTTTTGTATAATGACACTCGATTTTTTATATTTTTGTATAGTAACACTCTTTTTTGTATAGTGACACTCTATTTTGTATATTTTTTGTACAGTGACAGTCTATTTTGTATAATACCAGTCTGTATTGTAGATATTTCAACTTTTTTCATAGTCATCTCTTCTGTTCTTCCTCTCATTGAGAAACCAGCCACCGACGTCCATGACCTCACGGTTGCCAAAAATGGTAACAAGATTGCCGGAGTTTTAAATTTTTAGCCAACAATTTTCAGAATATTATCTAGAACTCTTGAAGCTCATATATGCAATTAAACAAAATATGAAGCCTAGTGATTCTTTCAGTTTTACTATTGTTTCTGGATGATAAGAAGCAAGAATTTTCTCATTACAAGTATCCTCTGCTCCATTTTGTGAATACTCCAAATTTTATATTCCACTTTGGCATTTCCTTAAGCACCTTGTGAGCCTTCTTCATAGAATTTTCTATGCCTGAAATTGAGAAAAATCTAAGGTTTCAGAATTCACCATCTTAATTGGAGAAAATAACAAGGCTTTCTCTCCTCCAATGGTTTGGCTTCTGCCAATCGTTACCTCTTGTGTAGATTTCTATCTCATCCATGTATTTGGTCATATCAAAATCATCACCGCCTATTTCTGATTGCGGCTCATAAGTGGAAAAATATTATTTCCTTCAATGGCCCGACTACTTCAGATATATTCCTCCTTAACGAAGCTTCTGAAATACCAACAGAGGACCCAACAACAATAAAATTCTGCTCAACCTTTGTCAATCTAAAATTAATGGCAACAGAAGCAATAAATTCTCAATCAGTAGCTTGCTACATCAACTGCAGCAAATTAAAAGACTAACAAAAAACATCAATCGTTTCACCTCCCACAAAAAGTAAATACGAGTTGGAAAAAAAGAAGGAAGAAGACGCGTAAAACTAATAAGGGCAGACAACAATAATTAGAAATAAGAAAGAAAACTTCTTAGATCTAGCTGGTTCTAGGATTTTCCAGCGTTTTGCTATTATTTTAACGAGTAAAAGTCCAGATCTTCTTAGATCAGGCCTGTTCTAGGACTTTCCGGCGAGGAAATTCCATCAGTGAAGTTTCCGGCTAGCAATTGTAATTATTTTTAGGCTGTGACTTGTATGGGTCAATTTGTGGGCTACTGGATGCTATTTGTTTTGCCTGATAGGCTATAAATGAAATTCATTTGATTTTCGTATTTTTGTGATATTATCCCTCCCTTTAATTCATCTTTCTTCTTTTTGCTTCTTGATTTTATTAAAGAGAAAATTATGAAAATAATAAAATTTAACTATATAATGAAAAGGAAAACGTTAAATTCTTATATACATGTAAAATCTACACATTACCCACATAGAGATCAATTTTAATTGAAATTCATTTATTCACATATATGACTTTTAAGAAAAAATTAGCTTCACCTATATTATTATACAAAAATCGAAAAGTGAAACAAAAATTAAGTGTTAATCTAATTTATTTGAATTGAAAATAGTATTTCAAATGTTTAAATTATAAAATTTGTATTACTCCAGTACTATTTAAAAATTAATATTAAATCTATTAAGATCTTTTATTACTGTGCAAAGCACGATCAAATTTACTAGTTGTATTATAAATCACATTTGTCAATGCCACATATAAATGAGTTTGACATAGTAAATCGCTATGACTACGGCATATAAATTGCATTAATTAAATCGATTGACATTAAATTGCTTGAGGAATGCAAATTTAAATCGCATATACGAATGAGATATATAAATCGCAACTATAGGAAATCGCATTTAAGAGTTGACACTTAAAAAGTTTACTATATTTAGTATATTCTCCCTCGTTCGCTCGTTGCTTTGCTTACCTGTTCTTCGCCTTTATTTCCGACCATTCGAACCCCCAAAGAAAAGAAGAAATCAAAAACCCACAAACCCCTTTGCTCCTCTTATCTCTACAAAGCAATCAGAAACGTAGAGAAGAAGAAAAAAGAATCAGGTAAATTCAGCAAAAAGAATACTATTATATTTAAAGGGAAAAAAAGAGAACAACTTTATGGTTTTTTAATGGCTACTATTATTCTGAGTGAGTTGTGTTTTCTTCTTTAACCTTTTTTTCTCATTTTTCAATTCCTTTCAGTCTCTCTCTCCTTGTTCCCTTTTTTGGATCTGGGGTTTTCAAGATTTTGGTTTTGGTTGATTGTATAAGCTGCTTATTTTTGTTTGTTGGGATGGCTATGGATGACAATTTCCATAGGCAACGACTAGGGGTAAGATTTTGAGCGACTTCCTTTTTGAATATGCTCAACTTGAGCCTCTCTTATGATAAAAAACCCCTGAACCTTTGTTTTGTTGCAAAAATTATAATGTTGATTTTTTCCTATTTTTCTTCATTTTAAAGATTTTGGATTTGAGAGGTTTGGTTGTATAGGGAATGGTATGTAGTCGCATTTGGCAATTTTCTTTTTGTGGATTCTATATTAAGTGCATTTCTTCCTCTCTTTCTCTCCTTGTTTCGTTTCCTCTTATGGCCATATTAGGTGCTTCCGTGAAGGAAATATTATTTGAAAGCATTATCATGTGTTTCTGTATCTTTTACTAATAACAACCTACTGTACTTTTTTTTCCTTTTTCTTTGTCGATTGGAAACAGCCTCTCTGCCCTCTCGGGTAGAGGTAAGGCCTGTCTACATATTACCCTCCCCAGACCCCACCTTGTGGGAATATACTTTGTTGTTGTTGTTGTTGTTGTTGTTGTTGTTGTTGTTGTTGTTGTTGTTGTTGTTGTTGTTGTTCTTTGGAGAAGGTATTAATAACCTGCTACTTTAGCTGAGAAAAGTATGTTTTCTTGTTGGTGGGTTTATGCTTGTTTCTGGTTCCTTCTGTTATTGGCATAAAATGTATATTAAATTCCGTTTGGATGTCATAGAGCAAGAATATAGCATTGAAATGAAGATCATTCGACTTCATCTTTGATGGTATCGGGTTAGCAGTCGACTTCATCTTTGATTATAACGGGTTTTGGTTTTGGAATGTTTAATGGTATGGAGAGTTCCAAAGTAATTCAATAAAGAGATGGTATGCAGTTCTCGTATGGTAATATCTTGGAATCAATTGGCTTATGTGTTACGGCATGCATGCTATGATAAAGTTGTATTAAGTACTGCGCTATTGTTATGTTTGACTTACTTCACAGGCACATGCACCTCCTGGTTACTTTGTCCGCTTGGAGAACGGAAGGTCGAAAGACGATCTTTATTTGAGAAAGAGAGGAAGGATGAAAAAGTGGCTCTGCTGCACCTGCCAAGTAGAGGAGTCTGACCCATTGCATGAAAACGAGCTCCACAAAAGCCCTAAGAACAATGTTGATGGTATGTTGATATTTTTATGTGCTTATGCTACATCAGATGAAACAAAATTTTATCTCCTTTTTCTTCTTTAAATGGTCTTTTCGCTCATCTGTCCCATTTGATATTGCTAATAGTTGTAATCTTAAGATAACTCTATCCCCTTCGGGGATTAGAGGACAAATTTATAATACTCTGGAGATTCAGCCAGGCCTATGATTATCCCATGTTGTTGTTCTCTTTCCAGTGTCTTTAAAAGTAGTAAAAGCTGCTATGTACTGAAAGGTGTTTTCCGCAGTGGTGATGCCCGTTTGGTGTTCACTGGTCAGTCTCTTTATATCCAGTCTTGTGTTATAAGTTCTTTCTGAGCCATCATGTGATGTAAGTTTAAAGATTGGATTGAGGAATGCAAACTCATCGACAAAGACCCCACACAGGACTTGTTCAGAACTATTGGAATGATTCAGTTACCATTTGATTCTACCTGGAGATTTTTAACAATGAATACTGATATGGAATGGATGCGGAAACATGGGAGAAGGGAGGAGAAATTTTCCTTTTTCTTAATAAGTAGAAGTATTATTAATATAAATTCAGTAGCAAGCTGGCACCGAAACAAAGTACGACAAAGCTAGATAGGAATCCTTTAAAGCTGTAAGATGGTGCCGCTTGTGAGGGAAAGTACAAACCTTTGCTTTAGTTCCCAAGATATATCAATCGATGGTGAGGCTTGTGACAGAAAGTTCGAGAACAGAAACAGTGACAGAAATGGAGAAGATAGAAGCTTCCAGCCACTGAAGTTGAGGACGAAGATGAAGTAGACATTAGAAATGGCGTTTCTGATGGTGACTGGTGCTTATGAGTGAGAGTTGGGAATGATATCTGACAGTGAAAACAACATTTTTTTAAGAAAGTAACATACGTAGCTACAGTGAAAACAATTAAAGTTTCTCTTTTGCTGATGATTACAACTACATTGAAAGTATCTATCAGCCGCATGCAAGGACATTTTGATGCTTTCCCGGTATGAAGAAGGGAGCATACAATTTACAAGAGAAATTAAACCAAGCTGAAGCATCCAGATGGGTTAGGAGCAGTATGCCAAAAATTAGGCAGTTGGGGGTACAAAAAGCAGAAGTGGAAGAAGATTTAGAAAATTTTCTTGCACTGCCTTTGTGCTAACGGAATATAATTTTTTATTTTTCTCAAAAAAAAGATTTATTAGAAATTTTGTTGCTAATTGGGAGTAGGGAAATGCCAAGGTTAGTACTCCCAACAAGAGTCCATCTTAAAAGTAGGAGTGAGAGGGAGGTTAAACTGCTGGAGTTTAATGTGTGCTTTGGGACAAATTCTAAAAGCAGGGAGAGAGGTGGGAGGAATTCAGAGAGTACCCAATAAATCTCAAAATTTTATGCTGCAATGTGTAGGGTATTAATGATAGAGATAAGAGGAGGATGGTTACTGGGGATTAATAAATGGAATGCAAGTTTTGTATGCCTCATCGAAACCAAAATGAAAGATATGAACCATAATTGTATTAAGCAATTAGGGGGTTCCAGATGGGCTGAGTGGGTGGAGATGAAAGCTGAAGACAACAGTGGGGAATTGAAATTTTCTGGGATAACAGAAATTGGAAATGCAATGATAAGCTTATGTTGGCACAATTTACATTCTTCATGGAATATAAATTCTGGATTCAACTATGTGTTCACTGGGGTGTTTGGACCCTGAGATAGAAGAGCTATGGAAAAAGGCTGCTGCTGTTTATGGTTTGGTTTCTGTTCCATAGGCTGTCGGTGGAGATTTTAATGTAACCCTGCTAGGTTAGTCTTATTACTTTTGGTGCACCCATGAGGTTCCTTTATGTATAGAAGATTGAGTATCATCCATAGAAAACCATGTCTCTCTGCGGATTTTCTATTTTTTGGTGTACTTCTACATGGGCGTTTGTTTAAACAGTTAATTGAACTTTATTATTTTTCCCCCAAAAAAATGTCTGGTGGTAGACGATTACTCTGCTTAGTACCCTGTACCTTAGTACTGCAAAAAGCAAAAAGTATTTAACATTGTACCCATTTTGTTGTTCTCTAATATGCCCCTGACAGCATTTTACCTATTGATTAATATTATATATATACACATACATATTTGTAGAAAATCCAGATAGTTGCTTGAGTTTGCATTTCAATCAACTTCCTGGGAAGTATGATGGCAACGGGAAAGGAAATTCTATGCTTTCTGAAAAGAGGGAAACAATTATTCAGAGCCCATTGTCAGCTTCAGTACCTTGCTGCTTCTGCTGAGTCTTCTCTAGTTAGGCTTAGGGCTACACTTTCTGAGACTTGTTAATGTGTTTTTAATGCCGTTTGATTATTGATAAAATACTTTGTTGATACTATTCATATATTTCCAGGGACTTCGTATGCTGTATAATCCTGGAAATATTCACTTCTATTGTTGTACTTGTATGCCTTATCGGAAAAGCTTTGTTGGTGCTCCAAGTAGAAAAAGGGTAAAAGAGTCTAGCTGGTACTACAACTAGAAAAAGGTCAAGTTGGTACAACAACCTAGCTAGGATTCTTCCTAACTGTACTTATAACAACAACAACCAAAAAAAAAAGTTAATTTCCACAAGTGGGGTCGGGGGTAATATGTATGCAAACCTTACCCCACCTTATGAAGATAGAGAGGCTATTTATGATAGACTCTCTGCTCAAGAACAGTGAAAAGGAAGCAATAAACAAACAATAGCAGCGACAAGGTAATGGGACAACGGAAGCAAATTGCACAACCTGTAATAACAAAGATCTAGGAATAATAGCCCGTTTGGCCAAGCTGTAAAAATCAGCTTACTTTAAGAAGTGCTTATTTTCAAAAGTAATTTTGGTGAGAAGCAGTTTGTGTTTGGCTAATTAGTTTGAAAAGCACTTCTGAGCAGCAATTAGTGTTTGGCCAAGCTTTAAAAAACTGCTTCTAAGTGCATTTTTTCTCAAAAGTGCTTCTCAAAAAAGTGCTTTTGAAGAGAAGCTACTTTTTTCTGCCTCTCCAAAATTGCTTCTGCTTCTCTTCAAAAGTACTTTTTTTCCTTTCAAAAGCTTGGCAAACACCTCAATTTTTAGCCGAAAGTGCTTTTGGCAAAAAAAAAGAAAATAGCACTTTTGGCCAAAAAGAAGCTTGGCCAAACAGGCTATAAGAAAATACAAGAATAACTATGACAAGACTAAAATCTCATGAATTTGTCTGAGCATATATAATAAGACTAAAATATTGTAACTTTTTTCCTATTACATTTAGCTATCAGGTATGCATGTTAGACCAATCAAAAAAAAAAGGGGATTATATGTGTCTGCCAACTGAATTCGTAGTGCACACATTGAATTTGGAGGATATTCCTTGCAATTTTGGTAGTGCATTTATCTCTTATATGCTTGTGACTTGTGAGATGAGTTCTACTGTTACAATGGGCCAGGTTATAGGTTTTAATCTGTTCCTTGGATATGCACATTAGGATATCAGAAAGGGTCAAAAGCATCAGTTCCTGCCAAGGCTGAAGTGCAAAAGGCAATACCAACTATAGAGGTCCCTGCATTGTCTTTGGATGAACTGAAAGAGGAAACTGACAATTTTGGATCGAAGGCATTAATTGGTGAAGGATCTTATGGAAGAGTATACTATGCTAATCTAAACAATGGCAAAGCTGTGGCTGTGAAAAAGCTTGATGTTTCATCTGAGCCTGAGACTAATGCTGACTTCCTGAGCCAGGTAACTGTATTGTCTTAATGTAATTTTTCCTTACTGCTTCCATGTCCTGTCATACACCGATCCCGCTGATCTTTATATTCTTTTTTCTCTGAAGGTCTCTATGGTTTCAAGATTGAAGCATGAAAATATGGTTGATTTACTTGGTTACTGTGTGGAAGGGAATCTTCGTGTATTAGCTTATGAGTTCGCAACAATGGGTTCCTTGCATGATATTCTGCATGGTATCAGAATGTATCATTTGTGAGATGGAAATTTATTAGATTGATGAAAAGGTGAATATATGATATATATGCTTTGTGATTTGTTTGTACACTTGCAGGAAGGAAAGGAGTACAAGGAGCACAACCTGGACCTACACTTGATTGGATGCAACGGGTAAAAATTGCTGTTGATGCTGCAAGGGGCCTTGAGTATTTGCATGAGAAGGTCCAGCCTCCAATAATACACAGGGATATCAGATCAAGCAATGTCCTTCTCTTTGAAGACTACAAAGCAAAAATTGCTGATTTTAATCTGTCAAATCAGTCTCCTGACATGGCTGCTCGTCTTCATTCTACACGAGTTTTGGGAACATTTGGTTATCATGCACCAGAGTAATGTCTTGCACCTTACTCTTCTTTGACTAGTCTTTACTTAGCGAAATTGTCCCGTCTTCTTACATGGCAGTACACTTAGTTTAGTTTCTATTTTTTGTATTTTTGATTCTGATCTCATTGCTTCCTGCAATATGCTACTGAATTTTGTATTCTTTTAGGTATCTAGATTAAGTTTCTTTCTGGATAGGCATATCCTGGACCAGAAAAATCCAATTTAAATGCGAATATGGAAAAACAAAGTAGTAGGAATGAGTGTTATCTGTAGGAATATGATGGCGAAACACGGCGGCAAAGATTATATGTATTTTATCTTTAGTGCTAAGCATTTGAACTGTGGTTCTGAGAGAGGAAAATCCATAAGACTTCAGATTGCTTTCGATACAGATATACATTCCTATATATGCACAGACACACACACACACAAACATTATGTTTTATTAAGTTATCTGTAAGAATATGATGGCAAAACACGACGGCAAAGATTATATGTTTTTTATCTTTAGCGCTAAGCATTTGAAACTGTGGTTCTGAGAGAGGAAAACCCATAAGACTTCAGATTTCTTTTGATATACATTCCTATATACGCACACACAAACACACACACACACACACACATTACGTGTTAAATATGAGGGAGGTCTTGACGGCAAGATGCATTTGTTAGAAATTAGAGATTGAATTTACACCTGACAAATATTTTCAGGAATAAGGGTATGGGCCTAAGAGTAGTCGTGCTATGGTTTATATCTCTTATTTGAAATAATTAAAGGGCTCATTATGATGTTGTGCTCCAAGTTGTCGTCTTTTCAATCTCAATCTTCGTTCTTGACAGTATCCATAAAATGTTAAATTAGGATAATACTACTTTATATACTAAGTTATGTAGTGTTATACCAGACATTATACTATTTCTCACCTTAGACCATGAGACCATGAAAGTTAAGAACTACATGTACACTTCACAAAATTCTATGTTAGATGTTTAATCTGGGATATCTAACTGTCATTTGCTGTAAACTCAAAGGTTAACTTGCAGTGTCCTAAAAGGTACCTTAGTGTATTAACTTCTGTGGCTTAGTGTTAGCACCATGAATTGTGGAATGAGATTATGCTGAGATAACGAACGAAATAACAACAAAGCTTCACTCCCAAACAAGTCAAAGACGGCTACATGAATCCTCGTTGACCATATTTCTACATTTAAATTCATCTCAAGCAAACACTATTCTAAATAAGAGAAAAGGTAATGGAAGTTCCCTATATTGCTACCGAAATAAAAAAAAGCCTATAAGGGCTAAAAGACCCCTAAAAGGCATAGGACCAAAAGTAAACGTACTAACATGACTAAAACATTATCCCAAGTTCCCAACTAATTGTATCGCCTATATAGATCCTTTTTTCCATCATGTCTTATCTTTGCTAAGCTTGCAACTCGGAGAGGCTATAGGTCTTTTGAGACAAGTTCCTACAGGCCGTTGCATCTAGATTTGGCCAAAACACATATCCTTAAATAAAGAGAGGAGAAACTTCCGATTAACATGATCAAATGCTTTCTCAATGTCCAATTTGCAAAGTAAACCTGACATGTCTTGTTTTATCCTGGAATCAAGATATTCCTTATCAATAAGGGAAATACCAATTATTTGTCTGGCCTTTAATGAAATCGGTTGAGAGGAGATCAATTCCCAATATTCTTCTTCAATCTTCCTGCCAGAACTTTCAATAAAATCTTGTAAAAATTGCCCACGAGGCTAATGGGTCTAAAGTCACCCCCTTTCTTTGCTCCTATTTTCTTTGGGATGAGAGCAATAATTAGTGGCATTAGGCTTCTAACAAAATCTTCTTACCCGTGGAAGTGATTCAAAGCATTTAGAAGATCAAAGCATTCAACTTCCAAAATGATTGTTGGGTTGTTCCACATGGTAGATTTAGTAGTATTACGTGTACCGCGTGCCTAGTAATATCCCTTAGGCGATGGGATTATGCGAAATTTCCTATGCTCTTACCAAAATGCTATTACTAGACTATGTTTGGTCTAGTGGTAAGAGTGCAACACATGATTTGTGAGTTAGGTGCATGTCACCGGTTCGAACCTTGCTGCAAACAAAAGCTTGGTATTTTAATTGGAAAAGAGTAGATGACCGGACTCATTATTCACCGAGTTTCAAACAGTGCTGACAATCTGGGATTTCTCGTTATAAAAAAAATGCTACTAAACCATACCGAGATTTGTGATGGAATGTTTGGATATGCTTTTGTGCAAAATACACATAAGCTGATGAGCATAAAGAATCTTTAACAAGTTCTATTTTTCATCCTTCTATAGAAATACCAGGTTTGTTAGGTTTTGTTCTATGACAATGCCTCAATTTGAAGCTTTGTTATTTAAGGAGGTTTGCTTCATCACAATAGTTGTCTACTAAGATACTAAAGTTTTGGTACAGAGCTTAATGATTAATATGAGATTTTAATTTATTGCTCGTTGTGTCATATTCTATTTTACCAAGTCGAGATCTATGTTATTATGTTACTTTCTTTCTGCTGCTTATTAGTGGCAAAATTCTTTGGATGTTTGTTGTTTTGAGGAGATTTATCTTAACCCAACTTTCAAAAAAATGTTTACAGATACGCAATGACAGGACAATTGACACAAAAGAGTGATGTGTATAGCTTTGGGGTGGTTCTTCTTGAACTTTTGACTGGAAGAAAACCTGTAGATCATACGATGCCTCGTGGACAACAGAGTTTGGTTACTTGGGTGAGCAATTTGCATAAAATAACATGTTTAGTTTCTTGTATTTCTTCTCATTTTGTTTTGGTAACAATTAGTTTCTGTGCTTGATTATTTATTTGTAATACTTGTAGGCTACTCCGAGACTGAGTGAAGATAAGGTTAAGCAATGCGTCGATCCAAAGCTGAAAGACGTTCCTGCAAAAGGAGTTGCTAAGGTTTCTCCCCTTCCCCTATCTGACGTCATTCTTTTTCCTTTTTTCTTGTTTTTTGGTAAAAGCTTCCTCTATCTTCAGTGAAAGAAAAAGTAAGAAAGGAAAAAGATGGAAAGAAAAGGAAATAGACAGAAGATGTAAATAAGATACTTAGCAACCTATCCCCCAACACCCAAAAGATAATAAAAGTTTCTAACGAGTCTAGTGGTAATTTTTTTTCCTGTTTGCTTAATTCAGTTGGCAGCTGTTGCAGCGCTGTGCGTGCAATATGAGGCTGAGTTCCGTCCTAATATGAGTATTGTCGTCAAAGCTCTTCAACCACTGTTAAAGGCACCTGTTCCTGCTCCTGCTCCTGCCCCTGAGTCATAGGGGCTCTAGTTCAATTTGCTCATATCATATACAGTATGATAGCTGATTGCACAGTTTGAGTTTGATTACGCGAGTATTTCTTCAGTCCGAGTTTCATTTTCCCGCTCTCCTGTCTCTGGTTTGTTTGGCCTATCGCGGTTTCATGTTAAAGTATGGGAGTGCTTTCAAGGGTTACTCTAAAACTGGGTTAGACTACTTGTTGATAATTTTCGTTTTCCTCATTTTGGTGGTCTATCCTCGTATTTGTGTATTATAATTTATTTTATGGATTGAGTGATGAACATCTGGTATACTACTTGTTTGATTCGAAAGTTAATGAATACTTTGCAAGCACATACAATCAAAAAATAGATTTAAGGTAAATCGTAATCGAATATAATAAAATCTAGAAATGTGTATAATATCTTTTATCGTTTTTGATGTATTGAGTCTTCTAGAGAGTAAAAAGATAGACAGAGAAATAGAGAGAGAGCTCTTGTATTAGAAAAAGACTTGACCCTTTACAACATTGGGATTCTCTTTTATATAATAAGAGGATCTCCTTGAAATAATAAAATAATATAAAAATAAGTCGTGCGTCCTCGAGGGTACGACGAGACTTATGAATGTGCTTTGGTTCCGAAATTTTGGGGGCGTACCCTTACTATGACCATTGTTTAGTCTTGGGTTGTTGCCACAGCAAGGGGCAGAATTTGATCCTATATAGTTAGTCTCCCTCCGTTCGTTGGTGACGTAACGAAGTGCGTTGTCGATTGATGGATACTCGAACTATATGTTGAGAAACTTTTGGCCATGTTCGGAGATGGCGACGTAAAGGGGCGACCATTCGAACCGTTGGTATATTGGCG
>JASVEL010010383.1:0-26119 GCA_032618575.1 Nicotiana noctiflora
AGGCGTGAGGGGGAGTGTTAGGTTGTCCCATATCGGAAGGATTTGAGGTCCGTGATCTCCTTATATGGCTTGAGTAATCCTCAATTCACAAACTAGCTTTTGGGGTTAAGTTAAACCGAATGTCCATACTTATCAACTTTTAACATTTTAAATAAATATTTTATTAGGCCCACAGGCCGATCTAACCCAGCCTCGGTCTAATCTCACAGGGCCACATGCTTACTTGGATGGAGCTGAAAAGCCTTGTTTTTAAATAGGCACTGAAATTCTAGTCCAACCTAACTAAATTACGGGCTGGGCTGGACTAGTCCAACAGGTCGAGCCCATATTGACGACTCTATAACTGATGAAAAATACGTGATGATATCTGATCTGCAACTTTATTTCATATGAACATCGGACATCATGGAAAGTTTTACGTTAAAAAAATTTGTGTTATATTTTGAAGTCTAAAAGTAAGCACTACTATAATTACGATGGATTAAGCATTCTTCTTCCAAAATTTCTTGTAAAACTAAATCACTAAAATATAGGCAAAATACTTACACAGTCCATTTAAGTTGTCCTCAATGATCAGATGCCAACTCAATTATGCTAATGACCGGACAAACACCTCTTCTCGACTAAAGTATGACTCATGTACCACTCACGGTGACATGGCAAAAGGTGTGCATATTATTCACATCTGAGCGCGTAAAATCCTCAAAATTAAGTTCCTTTTTTTTTTCTTTTTGAATTAACCTTATTTTATGATGACTTAACTTACCTTATCTTCGTACTACTACTACTTTTTCTTCTTCAAATTTTCATCATTGATGAAAAACAAAAACAATTAAAAAGTTTCTTTCAAATTAAAGCAAATGGGAAAACATAAAATAAACACACAATTTCTTCCAATATATATTACCATAATTGGTTATACAATCAATCACAAGCATTACCATAATAATTAATTATATAAATCAATTAAGCTAGAAGAATCATGTATGAGAAAAGTTAAAACAATATTAGTAAACTGAACTCTCTATCTGCTTGGGTTTTTTAAGAGAACAACTTTTAAGAAAGAAATAGATGAACGGCAAAAGGTAGTAGGCGACCGCCGAGAATCTTCTGATATAACCATTCTTCTTTAGCTTTAGAGTGGAACAGCTCCGTCCATCATATTTTGGCTATCCGATTTTGGAGAAGAAGAAAACGAAGGAAAAAAATTGCAACAACATCCGGAGAAGCTTGAAAGAAAATGAAGAAGAAAAGGTGGGGAAAGGTGATGATTTTCTACTTGAGGATTCTATTATTGGGAAGATCACAGGGGAAAGGAGGTGAGGGGCAACTTTCCATTTCAGCAATAACATTTTTCTAGAAAGATTAAAATTAGATCAATTGGTTAGGATCATCCCTCTGTTTGGCTTCATCTAGTCTAGAAAAGGAAATAGTTGAGTAACAAGAAAACTTGCTATTTCGTGAGAAACAGAAGTTTGTCCTCCTAGCCTTCCTTTTTTTGAAAATTGAAGTCAACACCCTTCCAACTACACTGCTTTCTTTAATTTCCACTTGCTGCTGAAACATAATCATTAAGTCCCAGTGAAGGCCTAGCCTCAACGTCTGAGAGCTTATTATCATAAGAAAGCTCTTGAAACCTATGAGGTGTTAAAGGATAACTTTAGCATTATCTGTTCAACTACCATCTGGAGTCTTTCTCCTCTGATCCGAGGCTGAAGGATCCAAAATTTGATCTGCATTTGATGGCACGACTCAAAAGTTAGAATATCCAAACCCAAGCATCCATTATATGATTTACTAGTATTTAGCAAAACGGTGTTACAACAGTTACTTTGACCATCTGTGCCTTTTGGTTTGTGTCGAAGAATCCTTAAAATGTACATGACAAGTAATCTATTAGCAGTGACTAGGTGACTGAAGTTCATGCATCCACAATTCTTCTCTAAGAAATTCAGGTAGTTACTAGTCAACATAAATGAGACACCAGATGGCAAGAAAGTTTACAAGCCCAATTTAAAGAATGTGCAAGGGACACCGCGCTAGTTCTCTATTCCAAACTACCAAAATGAAATCTTTGTTTTAACTTTTAAATAACATAACAGCACACAGTAGTGACATGTACTAATTTTCTCGCACTTTTTAAGGAAATATGCAACCAGTCACAAGTGGCTCCTAATAGCAACTGTTAACTGCACCTATTTGCCGTATAATTGCTGTTCAGAACTCGGCCTTCCTAGCACATATCATGTCGCAAACAAAAATGTCAAAATCAGATCACTAAGATAACAATCATTATGTGCACTCCCTTGTCCTTGCAAAGAGCCTTTCAATAAACGAGGATACAAAATGATTCATATAGCTAACTCCAACTATTACGGGATTGAGACATACTCCAGTTGATACGAAACAGTAAATAATACCACCAGGTTCCTGCTTGTATTTGATGGGTAATCTGGGAGAGAAACCAGCGATTCTTTGCAGGAAAACATGAGAGTGTACATAGATTAAAGCAAAGAAGTATTTTCTCTTTTTGCTTTTTTGGTGCAGAAACCTTGATGTAATGGAGAGCTAGGGCACGTAAATCATGGCAAAAGTCTCCCTAATAGCATTTATGAGAGCTGATTATTAGACCTCCTTGACTATGAAGCAATGGCGTTGAGTTTTTGCTTTTTGTAAAGCACACTCCATAGCGTTCAATTGATGCAGGTAGCAACAAGAACCTTACCAACTGATAAAAAAGGTGACCAGGACTGCCCGTAACATTTGACATGATCATAAGGTCGTGTTGACCTTCTGGACCGAAACCAATTTTCAATGCAGCATAATAATGAGAAATGAAGAGCTTGTCAATGAGACTCTTTAGTTAAAAGAAAATGAAACTCACCCGCAATTTGAGCATTTCTTGTGATGCTTGCAGAATATGGATAAACAAACAGAGCATATGTAGCCCATGTCAATTGTGTTCTTGTGGGAAAAGCACCTGCAAGTTAGTAGAAACTTCATCGGATGAGCAGCAATAGTTAATTGAGTGTGAAGAGAGAGAAGAGTAATCCCAATACTGCATTACATAGGGGTATGAGCTCAAGGAATTTGTGCCAAAACGGACTAGAAATTGGAGTACAGATTTATTTGGTGTCAGACAGCAGGACCTCAGAAGACGGGATGCCAATCTAGACTTGCAGAACCTAATGGTCGCCGCTAAAGCAAGCTGCAACCTAAGCCAAAAATTCTTTTGCATGTCCTGGCCGCCTAAGACGGTTCTTTCAAACTGCAACGACTTTTCTTACTGTAAACTTTTTGTTTGATCACCTTCTACTTGGTTAACTATGTTCTCATTTCTGTATGATAATTCTGCAATAGCCTGCAGTTTTTCTGGTATCTGCAAGGATTTTTTGCAACATTGTTACAGCATAAGAACCTATATCTTTCGGTAGTACATGCTAAATATTACAAGCCCAAAAAAATGTAGGCATCTCACTGGGTATTGTAGTTTTTTTTTTTACCATTTAGCAAAAATTGCAGTACAAGCAGATCAGGACGCTTTGAAATTTAACTGATGTTTTTATTGAGATCACATAGAACATCCAAATAAGCTAATCCACACGCACGAGTGCGCACACACATTTCTTTTACCATGCCATTACACAGGCGGGTCTAGGATTTCTAGTATATGGGTGCTTTACTAAAAAAAAAAAGGACAAAATGTATATAGTGGGAATTGATCCCTATACCCTCTTGGTAAATAACTCAACCTTCAACCAAGTGCACCCTTCAACCTTCTCGGAACATGGGTGCCAACAGTTATTATTATATCAATTTCAGAAAATGTGTTCATAAAATATCTAATTTTACGAAGAGATCATGGGTTCACGTTCCCCGTGATTACACCTATAAATCCGCCCTGCCTGCCAAAACCCCATTAAGTTGGTTATGCACCTTTGAAGCAAACCTAGAAGTTCCTTTCTTCCCAAGGACAAGCATGGATACTGTGTTTGGCATGGCAACATATGAATTCTAAAATTTACTATCGCAAATTGGTCAACAGTAAAATTATCAGAGCGGAATAGAATCTACAAGCTAGTATAAATCGTCATATCATTTTCACTTTCTACTGAAATGAGGAACTTACCCAAGGTTGTGGATGAAGAGGCCCTGTATGAAATACCCGTTGAATATCTAACCATTCACGCAGGTTAAGAGAAGCACACTTCCTGTAAACAAACATGAATTCATAGCTATGCACCATAAAAGCAAAAAAAAACACTAAACTTGCAATTCAATGAGGATTAAAAAAGCCAAACCAACATGAAGTGATTGAGGATACAGCAGAGAGCCATGGAAAGGGAACCCGAAAGAAGTGAAAATCCAACTCCATCAACAGAGTCTTCTTGACTCAAGGATTCATCTTATCCACAAACTCCTCCAGTTTCTCCAATAAGCATTCAGCCCTTTGCATTGAGGAACTAGACGAATCAAACACATAGTCACATGAATTGTACCCAGTTGCAATCACAACCACTTGGTTCATCTGATTCAGTAAAAATAATGAATTCAAGAAAGCAAGTACCTGCATTTTTTCCCCAAAAAAATTCCAGCATCAAAATTCAATACATCATAACTACAAGGACTATTTATTTAGAAAAAACAAATCTTGGATTTTTGGGGGTTTACATGAGATAGGAATTTAGAGAATGTGAAGACAGTATTCTTCATGGAGCTCCAAAGTACGGATTTGTATTGATCAGAACCATCAATAGGCTTACATCATCTGAAATTATTCAAAAAGAAGATTGATTTAAGACAATTAATTTATGTGTAGTTTTCTTTTAGTCCATTAGCATATACTTATTGCATAACTTCAGCTACTTAGAGAGGGAGAGAGAGACCTGTGTAAAGCTTTGATGAAACTGGAGTCATGGCCGCCGGCGGAACTTACTGGTATACTGAAAATGGGAAATAGAGGAAAAGCCTGAGTGCGGGTTCGGGGTAGAGAGATTGTGACTTCCAGTGGAACCTTTGCTGCAACGTACTGTCGGATTTTGCCTTTTAGCCCTCCCGTTGTAAAGTTAACTGAAAACCCAGAAAAGGAGAGATTTTTTTTGGAGAGAGGAGTAAATTTTTCCTGTCATTAAGTAAAGACGAAGCATATATATCATCGGGACAGTTTGGCCGAGTGGTCTAAGGCGCCAGATTTAGGCTCTGGTCCGAAAGGGCGTGGGTTCAAATCCCACAGCTGTCAGGGCCTTTTTTTTCTTTTTCCTTTATAGTACTTTACTAGATTTTGTATTGTTTGGCAATTATAAAAGGCTTCTTCTGAAATTCACACTTTAGGACACGAGTTGACAACCTAAAATTATATTTTTCTCTTTTTTTATTAAAATAATATAGACCCCACTTAATTTTCACACCCCGTTCTCCTCCAATTCTCTCATCCACCATTAACACCCTCCTCTAACCCTAAATCACCTTAGCATCCATTGCAAAAGAACAAAATTACCAAATATATCATCACACCATATTCAACAAATTTTTCAGAACCACTCGTCCAAACTCCATTACAAAAGAACAAATTCAACCAATTATGTAAACCACCATCCAAACTCCAATCAAATTAGAACCTAAACAGAACCAAGTTAAATACACTAAAAATTATTGTTATAGGAAGATCAACAATCCAATTGGAGAATTGAAAGAAAACTGTTTTGATAACTAGGATCTCATTAACAACCGATTCTTCTTTACTATTTATATATTTCAAAAATTTTGATAAACAGGCCATTCAAATTTCCACAACTTTTATAAATAAAGAAGATGAGTTTGAAGGGGGGTTGGTCGGAAGGGGTTCTTTGACATCGGAAGATGAAGTTAAAGGTGGGGGGAGGGGAGGAGAGGAGAAAGGGACGCTGGAGAAGGGTTTTTTCATTTTAAATTTTTTTATTTATTTAATTTGTGTTAAGTTTTAATTACAAATTATATGTGTCGTTCATTGATTGACTCATTTGGCAAGTGTAACTCACGCATATGTATGTTGTACCGAGGTGTCTATTTACTTAACAGACATTTAAAGTGTCTACTTGATAAATAGGTACGTTGAGGTGTTCAAATGACCGTTGTGGACAACTTGGAGGGGCCATTTATGTATTTCGTCATGATAAAAAGTGCTTAAGAGTCCGTTTCGATTGACTTATTTTAAATGCTTCTAAGTAAGCTATTTTGTAGTATTTGGATAAAGTAAAAAAAAAGTACTTTTAAGCACTTGTTTTAAAGCTAAAATGACAAAATAGGCCAAAAGTTACAATTCCTAACTTATGGCTTAAAAGCTAGTTTGGCTTAAAAGCCACTTAAAACAAGCTTATCCAGACACGCTCTAAATCACTTATTTTTAGACACGCAATATATAAAAATAAGCTAAAAGTCATAAGTTGGTAATACCGAACTT
This sequence comes from Nicotiana noctiflora, assembly GCA_032618575.1. Taxonomy (NCBI): domain Eukaryota; kingdom Viridiplantae; phylum Streptophyta; class Magnoliopsida; order Solanales; family Solanaceae; genus Nicotiana; species Nicotiana noctiflora. Next base: position 6,440 of record JASVEL010010383.1, read on the forward strand.
TTGGCTTTTAGCTTATAAGCTACTTTTTTAAAAATCAATCCAAACGCCTTCTATATTCCTAACTTATGACTTTTGGCTTAAAAGTCATTTACATCAAGCTCATTCATACGGGCTACGTAATGTTGGCTAAGGTGTACAGACTATACAATAACATGTACAAAAGTTGTATGAATTGTACCACAAAAACTTGACAGACTATACAATAACATGTACAGCTGTGGTTCAAATCCCACAACTGTCAAAACATCTTTTTTTTTCCTTTCTAGTACTTTACTAGATTTCGTATTGTTTGGCAATGATAAAAAGTGCTTAAGAGTCCTTTTGAATTGACTTATTTTAAATGCTTCTAAGTAAGCTATTTTTAGTATTTGAATAAAAAAATAAAAAAGTACTTTTAAGCACTTGTTTTTAAGCTAAAATGACAAAAATAAGCCAAAAGTTATAATTCATAACTTATGGCTTAAAAGCTAGTTTGGCTTAAAAGTCATTAAAACAAGCTCATCCAAACGGGCTCTAAATCACTTGTTTTTAGGCACGAAACATATAAAAATAAGCTAAAATCTATAAGTTGGTAATACCCAACTTTTGGCTTTTAGCTTATAAGCTACTTTTTTAAAAATCCAAACGCCTTCTATTTTCCTAACTTATGGCTTTTGGCTTAAAGTCACTTACATTAAGCTCATTCATACGGGACACATAATTTTGGCTAAGGTGTACGGACTATACAATAACATGTACAAAAAGTTATTTGAATTGTACCTCAGAAAATTTGGCCTCTTTCATTCAATGTTGAATTCCTTTACCCTTCTCATATAAGCACATGTACTTTGTCATATCCTCTTCTTTCCTTCGCTCTCTCTCTCGCTTAATATCTCTCTCTTAATAAGGTAATTTTCCTAGGTTGCATTATTCTTTATCCTAAGGTACTCATTATTTTGCACATTTATGTTAATCTAGGAACATGATCTATACTTCTCGATCGAAAAAAAAAATCGAGAGAGTATGAAAGTTCGACTACATAGGTTATAGAGAGAGGTGGACGAGAGTTATAACAGTTCTCCTCATTCCATACAGTCCTGTGAAGGTCCCGTCTTTTTCCTACTTGAATGAAGAAATACATAACATCTATTTTCGAGCATGGCTAGCAATTCGCTTTCCGCTTCTAAACACAAAAGAGTGATTGAAAGAAGAGTATAAGCTTAAGTCTAACACATGAAAATGATCATAAATATGGTGAAATTTATAGTGCATGGTTATTACATTATCATATAGTATAGTGCAACCCTTTATTTTGATAAGTTGAGTAGGGAATCTATTTTTTTCTAAATTAATTTCTAGAACGTAATTAACCTAAAAAAACACTAATTAAACCTAATTAATAATTATCATAATTAATTAACCAGCAAATTAAAAGGAAAACTACTCAAAATCAAAGTAAAAATAAAAAATGCAAATTAAATTATTTTTTGTGAATTTTCCTTTTTTCTCCACAAGCAAGAAATTGGCTACACCTCATATTCTTTATCAATCATAAATATGACGACCAGGTAAACTTATTGTGCGGAGGGACAAAAGAACCGAGTGTTAAACATGCAACATCTACATATCAGATTATGTGTGCAGACAAAAATAAATAAAATAATTATGTGTGCATGGGCGTTAGGAATATGGCTACCTTTTAATACAGTATGCTATTTAATATAAATATAATATAAAGTAAGGAGTAAAGTGAAAATAGTTGTTCTTATTATATTCAGTGTCTTGTTTCAGTGTTAGGCGACCTTCGCAACTTTAACTATTATGTTGGTGTTGTTTGTTCACGAGTTCAATTGTCGGTTCTTTAAGTGCTTTGATTTAGTTTGTCAAGTTTATGGTAGTTATAGTATTTTTGAGGTCTAAATAATCTAGATTCATGCTGAAAAATCTCACGTAGGCGTCATTCATTACAATTTTCTTTATTTTGCAAGATTTTGGAATAGAGCATGAAAAATAAATCGGGTGGTCAAATTAAAAAAATCTAATATATTCTTGAAAGTCCAAATGATATTAATTTTCTTAGGTACTTAGTCCGGATGATACTAAAGGTACTTATTCAAACTAAACTCAAAATATTACAAATATTTTTCAAACAAAATTTTCATTCTTTTTGCAATTTTTACTCAGTAATCTTAATGAAGAGAATAATTCTAAGCTCTTAGAGAAAAATTACATTTTTTATGGAAGAGAATAAAATAACAAAGATAAATTAAATAAATTACAATTAAGATAATTTGAAAAAAGGAGTAAAATTCGGTGTTTACGTTCTACACCAAATTTTTATTTGAGATTTTTACACAGTATAACTCTTGTTAAAAATATATTTATATGAATAATAGTACTTTTTCCTTTATTCAAAAAATAGCATATTCATTTACAATTATAGCATTTTTAAAGATTTTTTACTTTATTTATTGGTCTTTAATTTTTTAAACATAAGTCGTTCAATACAAATTCACAATTTAAGGAATTATTTTTTAGCCATGTTGTAATTTTATAAAAAAAACAAGTAAAGACAAGAGATATAGAGAGAAATAGAGGAAAGATTCTTATTTTTTTCATGTATTTAAGTGTAACAAATGATGTATCTTTCTCAATTGAATTCATAACCTTATTTGTAGTCGCTACTCACTCGTGACTTGTACTACCAGAGTACCGGTCCTTGAGAGGTTGTATATAATTCAGTCATTTATTTCTTGCTATGAATAATCTATCACTTTTTATTGCCTTGTTAATTTTATGTATGGCTAACCTAGAATTAGGGTTAGGTGTCATCACAATCTAGTTGAATTTTAAGTCGTGACAACAATGTGATGCCCAAACCCTCTATTTATAGGAAGGCATTAAGGTAATTACAACAACAACAACAACTACCTAGTAAAATCCCACAAAAGTGGGATCTGGGGAGGGTAATATATACGCAGACCTTACCCCTACCCCGAAAGGGCAGAGAGGCTGTTTACGAAAGACCCTCGACTCAGAAAAAGAAAAGGAAAAGAGGAGAAGACAATTCATTAGTCACTTCAGTCGAAACCATAATAGTAACAAAAGCATAACAACCAACGGATAAATGACATGCAATAGCATTAACCAGAAACTAAGGCCCGATGCTAAGATAGATCAAGGATAAAGTGAACTCAACATAGACTGCAAGCTATCTAAGATCAATCCTAATCCAACCCCTCCTCAACCCCAGAATAAAGTGCGCAAAGCTCCACTACTCTTACCCTACAACCCTAATGTTTGACCCCCAAACATTTCTATCAAGGGCCATGTCCTCAGAAATTTGCAGTAGGGCCATGTCCTGCCTTATCACCTCTCCCCTAGTACTTCTTAGGCCTCTCTCTACCTCTCCTCGTGCCCACCACGGCCAACCACTCACACCTCCTCACCAGAGCATCAAGGCTTCTTCTCCGCACATGCCCGAACCATCTGAGCCTCGCTTCCTACGTCTTATCATCTATAGGTGCCACACCTACCTTCTTCCGGATATCCTCATTCTTAATCTTGTCCATCTTAGTGTGCCCGCACATCCATGTCAACATCCTCATCTCTGCTACCTTCATCCTCTGGATATGGGAGTTCTTAACCGGCCAACACTCTGCTCCATACAACATGGCCGGTCTAACCACAGCTCTATAAAACTTACCTTTGAGTAACTGTGGTACTTTCTTGTCACACAAGACTCCCGATGTAAGCCTCCAATTCATCCAGCCCGCTCCTATACGGTGAGTGACATCCTCATCGATCTCACCGTCCCCTTGGACCATCGACCCAAGATACTTGAAACTATCTTTCTTGGGGATGACCTGTGATCCAAGCCTCACGTCAATGCCTACTTCCCTTGGCTCAGCGCTAAACTTGCACTCCGGGTACTCAGTCTTAGACCTGCTCAGTTTAAAACCCTTAGACTCGAGGGTCCGTCTCCAAACCTCCAATCTATTGTTAACACTGACCCTCATCTTGTCAATTATAATTATGTCATCAGCAAATAACATACACCATGGCACATTCCCTTGAATATGGCGAGTCAATGCATCCATCACCAAGGCAAATAGGAACGGACTAAGCATAGAGCCTTGGTGTAATCCCATAACAACCGGAAAGTCCTCCGAGTCGCCTCCCACAGTCCTAACCATAGTCTTAGCCCCGTCGTACATGTCTTTGATTGCTGTTATGTAGGCTACCGGCACACCCTTCGCCTCAAGACATCTCCATAGCACCTCCCTCGGGACCTTTTCATACGCTTTCTCCAAGTCGATAAACACCATGTGCAGATCCTTCTTCCTATCCATGTATTGCTCCACCATCCTCCTAATAAGGTAGATAGCTTCCGTAGTGGAGTGACCTGGCATGAACCCAAACTGATTGTCGGAAATAGATGCCGTCTTCCTCGCCCTCGCCTCCAGCACCCTCTCCCAGACTTTCATGGTATGACTAAGTAACTTGATACCCCTATAATTGTTACAACACTGGATATCACCTTTGTTCTTGTACAACGGTACCACTGTACATGACCGCCACTCATTTGGCATCCTCTTCGTCCTAAAAATGACATTGAACAACCCAGTCAACCACTCCAATCCTGCTTTACCCACACATTTCCAAAACTCAACCGGGATCTCATCCGGCCCAGTCGCTTTACCCTTGCTCATCTTGCGCAAAGCTCCCACGACCTCCTCCACCTCAATGCGCATGTAATATCTAAAATCTCGACGCCTCCCCGAATGCCCCAACTCCCCTAACGTTATATCTCGGTCCCCCTCCTCATTCAAAAGACCATAAAAGTACGTCTGCCATCTGTGCTTAATCTGTGACTCTTTCATCAATACTCGACCCTCATCGTCTTTGATGCACCTAATTTGGTCCAGTTCCCGGACCTTCCTCTCCCTCACTTTAGCTAGCCAAAACAACTTCTTGTCCCCGCCTTTCTCCCCCAATTATTCGTATAGGCAGCTACACGCTACATTATTGGCCTCCGTGACTGCCAGCTTTGCCTCCTTCCTTTCCACCTAGTACCTCTCTCTATTCGCTCTTCTTTCCTCCTCATTTATGCTCCCTGCCCACTTTGCGTACGCTGCCTTCTTCACCTCCACTTTATCTTGGACTACGTCATTCCACCACCAGTCGCCTTGGTGCCTGCCGGAACAACCCTTCGATACCCCTAGAACCTCTCGTGCCGCCTGTCTCACATAGTTCGTCGTTGTTGACCATATAGTGCTTGCGTCCCCACTACTCCTCCAAGATCCCATAGCGGCTAACCTCTCTTCCAACTCTTGGGCTTTATCCTTGGTTAAAGTTCCCCATCTAATCCTCGGTCTGCCCCGAGCATACCTCTTCTTCCTCTTCAATATAGTACCGACGTCCATTACTAAAAGCTCATGTTGAGTCGCGAGGGTCTCTCCCGGGATGACCTTGCAATCCTTGCACAAACCTCTATCACACCTTCTGAGGAGAAGGTAATCAATCTGAGTCTTCACCGCTGAATTTTGGAAAGTAACTAGGTGCTCCTCCCTCTTCGAAAAAGAAGAGTTCGCAATCACCAGCTCAAAAGACCTGACGAAGTCTAGCAGCGAAGTACCTCCTCCGTTCCTAACCCCAAGTCCAAAGCCACCATGCACCTCGCCATAGCCACCCGCAACTGATCCAATATGGCCATTAAAATCCCCTCCAATAAATAACCTTTCAGTGGGTGGAATATTACGAACAACCTCGTCCAAACCCTCCCAAAAATGCCTCTTGACCTCCTCATCTAAACCCGCTTGCGGCGCGTAAGCGCTCACTACATTGAGGGTGCAATCACCGATCACCAACTTAATAAACATTAGTCCATTAAGGTAATATAAATGAATGTAAATATGGTATTAACTATTGATTTCATGTGGAAAAATCATGGTATTATTGATATCTCTTTGTACATATTTTTAGGAATTGAATGCTTTGAATTTTTTATTAAACATGATTATTGATCCATATGTATAGATTGTTGGGGTTGAAGTGTGGTAGTGTGAATGAGAAATGAGGAAAGAAGGTGTGAAGGGAACTTTGACTTTTGCACTTTGTCCCTTATTGGTTAAAGACAAGTATTTTATTGGGTATAAATATAGAAGCCTAATTCTAGCCTAATTCTACATCGGACCTCCAAAATCAATTATGATCGCACTCCCAAGTCACAAATCATTCCGATCTATTTAACGTCGATGGCGCTCACTAGAAATTTGTACAGACTCCGGATGGGCTCCTACAGCCCAAACGCAAATAATCAATCCATCTCGTGGCACCAACCAGGCTCTCAGCCTCAATATCAATATAATACCGCTGCGGTGCGTAGCCCGATCCATGCTCAATCCAGAAATTCAAATAAGCCTCTCGGGCAATATTAAAATAATGGGTTCTCAGCTGAGAATGTCAATAAAAATAGTGTTTAAGTTTTCAAGTCTTAGAAAGATGACTGAGCATTTCAAAACAGTATTTAAACTTAGGACTAAAATCAATTAACATGTCAAAAAATATGAAAATAGACTTAGCAATCCTTGAAGGATTCAAATAATTGGCTCAAAGTCCAAATATAAATATTTAATCCGAGTAGGATGGTTATCAAACAAATCTTAGTCGAAAACACTGTATAAACATCACTCAGGATGGACCAAGTCACAATCCCCAACCACAAACGATCTCGCACTTGTCATAGAGCGCGTGTCTTGCCTCAATATTGACAATGCGTAATTCCGAGGTTTCAAACCCTCAGGACATCATTTACATCTATTACTCACCTCAAGCCGGCCAAAAGTCTAGCTCGCTATGCCTTTTTCTCTCTAATCGACATCCTCATGCATCGAATCTGATCAAAACCACAAGGAATACGTTATAATAGGCTAAGGGAACATAACCCAATCGAAAAGACTCAAAAAATATCAAAAATCACAAAAGTGGCAAAATTCGAGCTCCGGGCATACTTCTCAAGAAAATTCACATCACCGGATTTCTTATCTCGCCACAAGTCTATACATATCAAATTTACCAAAATCCGGGCTCAAATGCTCCCCCAAACGCCAAATTTTCATTCAAAAAGTCAAACCCTAGTTCTTCCATTTTAAATCAAATTTTCATGAATTTAAGTATTGATTCTTCGATAAAATGATGTTTCTAGGTCATAAGACCCACCTCCAATCAATTCCGTAGAAAACCTCTTTAATCCCCATCAAAAAGCTCTTAAGGTTGCTCAAAATGGTGGAAATGGTCTAAGCTTCGCAGATAAAATGTTATTATAAACCCTTCTGCCCAGCACTATTTTCCTCTACGCGATTGCATGAAAACCCTTGCGATCGCGATGCAGATTTTCCTTAAGCTATGCGAATGCGGGTCCCTAGCCACGATCGCGAAGAACAAATCGCCCAGGCCTCGAACTCCTTCTATGCTATTGCATAAACACACTTGCGATCGCGATGCATTAGTTGAGGACCCTGTGCAATCGCAATCCCCTTGAACGCGATCGCACTGAACAAATTCCTTGCCCTCCAATTACTTATATGCGATCACGACATCACCCTCGCGATCTCAATGAACAAAATCTCTGCAACACATTGCTGGAAATCCTACAACTTTCAAAAGCCAAGATTGGTCCGATTGGCCATCCCAAACTCACCCAGGCCCCCGGGATCTCAACCAAAAGAACCAACACATCCTAAAATATCATTCAAACTTGTTCCTATCATCAAAATACATCGAACAACGCTAAAACTATCAAATCATGTTGGATTCAAGCCTAAGTTCTTTAAAAATTTCTGAATTACGCATTCGATAAAAAACTCAACCAAAATACCTCTGAATGACCTAAAATTTTGCACACACATCCAAAATCACCTAACGAAGCTATAGTAACTTTCGGAATTCCATTCCGATCCTCGAATCAAAATCTCACCTACCCACCAGAATTCGCCAAAGTACTAACTTTGCCAATTGAAGCCTAATTCAACACCGGACCTCCAAAATCACTTCCGATCACACTCCTAAGCCACAAATCACTTTCCGAAGCTAACCGAATCATCGAAATTCACATTCGAGCCTTTTAACTCATAAATCAACGACTGGTTGACTTTTCCAAACCATACCTTCCTTAAAGAGACTAAGTGTCTCATTTCCTACCAAAACCAATCCAATTCGACTCTAACACACCAAATGTCGATAATGAAATATGAAGAAGCATAAAATGGGAAAAACGGGATGGTAACACATAGAACGACGAATTGGGTCATCACACAAAGCCTGTGGAATGGTAGAAAAAGTAAAAAGTTTCAATTACTAGAGATGCCATACAATAATAAAGAGAGAGCCTTAGCAGAAAATAAGTTTTTGCATATGCATTGCTGCACACACTTTGATTTTGAATAACGTAATGTTTGACATAATTCATGTTCCTTCATCGTTGCCTCAATACAGAGGACAACTTTTGAAAAATTCACTGCAATATATCATGTTCCCTTAAGCACATGCTTCATATTAAGCAAATTGTATAGTATTATTATTTTTCATGGAACATTCATATCAAACAAATTGTATAGTATCATTATTTTTTATGAAACATTTATTAGGAGATGTAATGAAAGTTTTATTGGAGTCTTAAAATATTTTTAATATTTCATTGTAAAGATGATATTAACACTACCAGATAAAACTTTACGATGTCTATCGTGCAGGTGCAAATACTAATATTGATAATTTAACGCGGTAGAGGAGATTTCGGTAGCTTCTTCTGAAAATGATGCTCAGGTGCCGTACAAGTGGATATATGGAAAATAAATTAATTTATATACTAATAGTAATAATAATTTTTACATTAACCATCTGGTCATCTTATTATTTTGAATTTGAAGGTCAAATGTTAATTTTGGCAGCGTCCGACCTACATTTCATATAAAGTTTGCTACATTTGTCATATGTTTTACATCATGTACAAATCCCGTAGTTATCTTTGGCGAAATGCAAGTCATTAAATCCGTAGACTTGAGACAAAATATAATCATAATTGATATGGCTGGAGAAATTAGTTTCGGTTTTAGCTTTAAATCTTAAAAATGTTATTTTTTCATTGGTCAAAGATAAAAATACCACATCAAAATATCTCAAATGCAAATATTTTAAAACATTTTCTATTGTCGTGATGGCAGAGTCGGTAGCTTATTCTATTAGAAAACCAAATATTTCGAGCGTGTTTGACCAAGCTTATAATACTAGGAGATTAAAAGTAGGTTTTTTTCTTTTCGAAAAATTAATTAAAAAAAAATTAAGTTGGTTGGCCAAGACGAAGAAGTACTTTGACCAGCATCATAAGTAACTTTTCTGCATTTGGTAAGAAGCAAAAAATTTTAGCTTCTTCCAAGAAGCAAAAAATTAATTTATTCAAGACAAAACTATCATCACAATAAATTTATATTTTTTAAATTATCCCTTACTAATTTAAGTTTTTTATTTTCTTTTTTGTTTCTAGTTTCTATAATTCCTTTAAAATTAGATATATCATATATATGAATATATTGTAACTTTCCAAATTCTTTTTTTTGACTTTTTTTTTATTTTTTCTTTGTGTAACATTTTGTAACTTTTCAAATTATCTTCTCTTTTTCACATTAAAGTAAATTATCTACATCCTTCTTTGGATTATCAATTCTCTTCCAATAAATAATCATTTATAATTTCTTCTGTTATAGGCTATTAATTCCCGAATCTTTAAAAAAGTTATGAAAAATCTAATTTGTGAAATTACTTACAAATAGGTAATAAATTTACACGTTTGTCATATAATTTATATATTATTAAAAAAGAAGCTCATGCCCTCTGCGTCAGAGTGACCCCGCCAGGGCGATCCAGTCACCCGGAGTTCAAGTTCGATCCATTATATTCTTTTTTTTTTTTTCCAGAAAAGAATACTCCACATTAAGATAGGTGACAATCTCACAGTAGGTAACTTGGCAATTTGGAATAAAGTTAGTTAGGTTAGGTAATAATAAGTTTATTTTTTAATTTAAATTGTTAAAAATAAATTATGCATTATGTGTTGTTAATAATTAGTTACTCTTTTAAAATTTAAATTCAAACATATTTAACTATTATTTTTCGAAAATAATTTATTTATATATTTAAAATTAATTTTCTTTTATACTCGATGCCATCTTTCAAGTTTAACGCTCAGAACTATCTTGTTACAACTACCACAGCCATACATAATTCATGTGATGACATTCTTCTATCGATAAAGAATTCAACTATTATGCTAATAAAATATTACTATGCATTAAGGAAGGGATATGTGTGGGTAACTTTGCTTATTATTTCACGGTGTATTATCAATATATAATAATATATGGAATAGACTTCTAATTCATACTGAAAGATGACAATAAATAATTATAATAGATAATATTATATGCTTTGATATATATATATATATCTTTAATATGTATGTTTACTTTATGTTTTATATTTTAATTAAATTAAATAAAAAATAATAAAAGTATTTTACGATAAATATTTAAGTTTGTTTTTCTCTTTAAAATATTATAAGACCTTGGCACTATCCTTTTTGGTAATTTGACACTCAAAAACACTTCTTAAAAGATTGGCCAAACATAACTTTTTTACTAAATGTTACAAAAAGTATTTCTTAAATAAACTGGCCAAACACAAACTATTTTTTCAAAAGTATTTTTGAAAAAAATAATTCTAAAAAAATAATTTTCAAAATAAGTAGTTTTTGGCAACTTGGCCAAACGGGCTTAAAGTGCGTTATCACTTTAAAAAAGAAGAAGGTAACTTCACTTTTATCACGACAAATTGCATTACATGAGATATTATACATTTGTGAAAAGAATGTACCTTGTTTAGTTTAGATGATTCTTACCTATTGTATCGTATTGTATCGTTATTCCAAAATAATTTTTGTTTTGATTGTTTATTTAAAATTGATAGTATCGTATTGTTAAATTCTTTGTTCTGGAACAACCAAAAGCGCATTTTATGAAACAACTGATTTAGTGTGGTAAGATCGTTTCCTATTTTCTTTTTCAATTATGCCTTACTTATTACTATATATAAATTTATTTTATGCTTTATACTTTTTTCAATATTTTAACTCCAAATCTCCAACCTATTGACCTACTTTGTCTTCATCCATCTTTTCTGGAGTTGGTTCGCCCTGTTATTTTTATCCAAGTCTTCATTCGATTCTTTGATTATTTCTGTCATTTTATTTGTTGCTAATATTAGTTAACCTTTTTCTTCAGGTTTTTGCTCTTGTTTCCAAGCTACGCAATTAATGATAAATTAGTAGAAAGAGGTTTTATCAAATTACTTTTATGCGTTACTATTGATAAATTTTATTCAAAACAATTGTGAGTATTTTAGTGAACTTATCAGTTACAGTACAGTACGATACAATCAAAGCAATACAAAACTATAATTTAACAACACCAACGATACAATCTATTCAAATATTGCATTCATAAAATGATACAATACATTATAAAACGACGGGTAACAATAATCCAAATATACTATGGAAATTAAGATTCAACACTGGATTCTGAATTTTCCCCAAAAGCAGGGGGAGGTTCTGAAAGCATATAGACCATGAAAGTAGCCTTTATACTTAAACTCCTACAAATCTATCCCCTTATAAAACAATTTAATTGGGTGAAATTCCTGTAATTTCATAAAACAATCTAGAGAGGTCCCAGCTACAAACATTAAAGAGAGAAGCGAACGTGGTCAAAATTTCCAACTATGTGCAAACTAAATCTGGTTTCAACGACTTTTATGCCCCCCCCCCCCCCAATAGTATTAGTAGTACTACTTTCTCTTTCCAACCAAGAAAATTCTTGTACCAGAATCTTCATTAGCCAATGAAAATATTATAAATAGTAGTTGCATATCGAATACAACTTTATTCTCAACAAACATGACAACTTTGAAAATCACCAAAAAACATCACAAACATTTCAACAATCCTTTCCCTGCCAACCCAAAGACTCTCCCATTGATATATGGAACTTTGATCTTGAATTTTCAGAAACTTACTTCTTCACATCAGATCTACACCATTGGAAAAGATTTCCAGTTGAGTTGGTCTTCAAAAGATGGAGGATTTCTTTCAATCTCTCATAAATCTGAGCCAGCAAGGTCCCTGTGGTCCACCATCCCTGGAGAAGCTTTCATTTCTGCAGCTATTGCTGAAACTGAAGTCGAAGAAAGTAGAGGTTCATTCCTGATCAAAGATAAACACGTTCATTTCGTATGTAATCACCAAACCATTGAAGAGATAAACATCATAAACGAATCTGATAGCACTACCTTACACGGTCAAGATCAATTTTTGCCAAAGAATTCCCAGTTTCCTGTTTTGATGATCACAGGGAAAGTTTATGGTGTCAATAAAAGAAAGAAGAATGTTAGATTTCCAAGACGAAAAGAGTTGATGGAATCTTCAGAGAAAGAAACTTCTACTTCTGCAAGATATTGGCTTCTGTTTGATCAGAAAAACTGTAATCAAGTTGGTTTCCAAGTGAGGATTGGAAAACCAGATTTACAACTTCCACAAAGAGTTTCTACAAGAAGTTACAAAAGCTTTTCTCTAAAATTTGGTCTAATTCGGAGACGTAGAGCTGGGTGGTTTGGATTTCTGTCAAGGAAAAAAACAGTCGCTGAGGAGAACTTAGTGATGAAAACTTCCGGAGTCAGTGAATTCAATAGGATTTGTTTAACATATGCAAGCGAAAGAAATGAGAGATTCTTTGGTTTCGGCGAGCAATTTTCTCATTTAGATTTCAAAGGAAAGAGAGTCCCCATTTTTGTTCAAGAACAAGGGATTGGAAGAGGCGATCAACCTATTACCTTTGCAGCTAATTTAGTTAGCTACAGGTACATTTTTATCATTTTCTCTAGACTTACCATTTATGTTGAAAATCTTTCTAACTCAACCCTTGTGTGAAAACTATGTCAATCATAAGGTTTATATCAAAAGACTCAAACCAGCTCTACTGTCTAATGCAGGGCAGGGGGGGACTGGAGCACAACTTATGCTCCTTCACCATTCTACATGACATCAAAGATGAGGTCACTTTACTTGGAGGGTTATGACTATTCCGTGTTTGATCTAACAAGAGATGATAGAATTCAAATACAGGTAGGTGACTGTTGATAATTCCTGTCTTCCTGCTTAATTATGATTTTGTTAATCCCAGAAATTTTCGAATAATTATAGTGTAAGTCAAGCTAAAGAGTTCAATCTTGAATCGCGCACTTTCAGAAATGTTAACCAGGCCAACACCAACTCAATACAACAGTATCTGCTGCATAAAACTTACCTGTATTTTTCCTTGATACACAAGATAAACTTATCTCGTACCATATCAAAAAGAACATTCAGGTCAGAAGAAATAGTCCCAACACATGTAGTGATAAAGCAGAGAATATGAAGGAAAGAATGTATAAATCTTTAAATGCACATTTTGTTCAAATTCTCATACTCACCTCAACCTTTAAAACATTGTTGCAGTTACATGGGAACTCGTTTGAAGGCCGGATACTGCACGGCAACTCACCTTGTGAGCTCATTGAACATCTCACAGAAAGCATTGGAAGGCCCCCACCTCTTCCAGAGTGGATCATTTCTGGTGCAGTTGTGGGAATGCAAGGTGGCACGGACACCGTCCGCAGTATTTGGAATGAAATGCAAAGATATGATGTCCCAGTATCAGCATTCTGGTTGCAGGTACACCTTTTCCAGTGAAGGAACTAAAAAGATTCTTGGCCTCATCCTTCTTATTTTCACATTTTATCACACAGAGAGAATACTCAAATTGATTCAGATGTGTAAGATCTTTTTTCATATACTCTTCGTTCAGGACTGGGTAGGGCAGAGAGAGACAATCATTGGGTCACAACTTTGGTGGAACTGGGAAGCAGATGAAACGAGATACTCAGGATGGCAACAACTAATTCGAGACCTTAATATGAAACATATCAAAGTGATGACATATTGCAATCCTTGTCTGGCTCCGGTATTTAGCCCATAACTTTACCATTTATTTTGTGGAACTGCTGGTGGACAACCTTTAAAAGTTTTGCTTCAAAATTGCAGATGGATAAAAAGCCAAATATAAGGAGACACCATTTTGAGGAGGCAAAGAAGTTGGATATCTTAGTGAAAGACAAGAATGGGGAACCATATATGGTGCCCAATACAGCATTTGATGTAGGGATGCTGGATTTGACACATCCACATACCGCGAATTGGTTTAAGCAGATTCTGCAAGAAATGGTAGATGATGGAGTGAGAGGATGGATGGCAGATTTCGGCGAAGGCCTTCCAGTGGATGCCTGCTTGTATTCAGGTATGAAAAGAACGTGAATAAAGCAACTTAAAAGAGGGTCAAATACTAGCACCTTAGTATTTAAGTTTTCTTTCACCTTATTGCTGAATTAACCAAAGTTAACTCCATATAATTCAGGCGAAGATCCAATTGCAGCACATAACAGATATCCTGAATTATGGGCAAAACTAAACAGGGAATTCGTGGATGAATGGAGCAGCACACAAGAGAGAGAAGATCCAGAGGAGACTTTGGTTTTCTTCATGAGGGCTGGTTATAGGGATACTCCAAAGTGGGCAATGCTATTTTGGGAGGGAGACCAAATGGTGAGTTGGCAAAAAAATGATGGCATCAAGAGTGCAGTGGTTGGCTTGCTTAGCGGAGGACTTTCAGGATATACTCTTAATCACAGTGATATTGGAGGCTATTGTGCTGTAAACTTACCATTTTTCAAGTATCACAGAAGTGAAGAGCTTCTCTTGCGATGGATGGAATTTTCAGCTTTCACCACCGTGTTCCGGACACATGAAGTAAGTTTATCGTTTCATTCCCTGGAATCAAATTCCATGATTCTTTCTTCTTTCCTCTCTCAATGCTGAAAGATTTGACGAGTTTTGCCATTTCTGAACATAATCATTCAGGGAAACAAGCCATCTTGCAACAGCCAGTTCTACTCCAATAATAGAACACTGTCACATTTCGCACGTCTTGCAAAGATCTACAAAGCATGGAAGTTTTACAGGATTCAACTAGTCAAGGTAATATATAATCACAGTTTGGTTTTTCAAAATCAAAACTTAAACCAAAAGATCTAAGAATTAGTACCTTGTTGAATTACACAGGAAGCCTGTCAGAAAGGGCTACCAATTTGTCGACATCTCTTCCTTCACTATCCAGAAGATGAACATGTACATAGCTTAACACATGAGCAGTTCCTAGTTGGCACAGAGATACTTGTGGTACCTGTGCTAGACAAAGGCAAAGAAAATGTTAAGGTCTATTTCCCGATAGGAGAAAGCTCTTCATGGAAGCATATTTGGACAGGAAAACTGTATTCAACACAAGGTTCCGAAGCTTGGGTGGAAGCACCAATAGGATATCCTGCCATTTTTGTTAAAGTTGGTTCTCCTGTTGGAGAAACTTTCCTGGAAAAACTTAGCAAATACAATGTCTTATAATTCAACAGCCTAGAAATAGATGATGTAATTGGTTTAGGGCACATATAACCATGAAAGTAGCATTTAATATTCTTTCTCTTCCATAAGTACATGGATGTTGGTGATAATACATGTGTAAAGTAGTAAACAATTTATTTAGTAGAATCGTTTGACTTTATACCAAAGACTATCATCGCATTAAAATTTCACCAGAAGTTGAACAAATGGAAATTATTTGTAGAGTTTGTGACCACCCTTCTGCATGAGGGAATAAATACAGCAGTCTGTAGGAATAAGTAAATCCCTTAGATATTCCTGATTAGAGATTTGAATTTGTGCACCTTTAAGCGCCTGTAGACTATCATTTCATTAAAATTTCACCAGAAGTTGAACAATAATCTTATATATATGACATAGATGCCATTTATTAATCAGATCTTCTGAATAGATACAACCACGTGCCTCGTACCCAACGAAAGAAATTTTTCTGCGTGCATGAGCAAAATTGTTCTAACAATTGGTGAACTGTTAACAAAATTGTAAAAATGCTCAACTAGGTGCTGTTAGGAAGAGAATGTTGACGTGCTTCAAAACTGTTATACACCAAAACCACTTACTTCAAGCTTAATTATCAGTTATTGATTTTGGCTAAGTGGAATGCATGAACCAGTAAGTACAGTTTGATTTTAGCTGCTGCCAACCAACACAACCAAAGTCCAATAATTTCAAAAGGTTGCTATATATAGTTACAATTATTCCATATGTCACATGCTGCGTGTTGGAACTATAACAGGAAAAAATAGACTTAAGTACTTGCCTTCAGAGAGTTAACATCCAAACCTGACTCTCTTAACCATCTAACTCTTCTGAACAGAGTGTTCCAATTAAAAGTAGCAAAAAAGTGAGCAAATAATCAGAGCTTCTAGCTTTCAGTTACATTCAAAGAATATATTCATTGATGCAAAACCTTATTTTTTGTTGTCGGGTGCTTAGGACACAATTACTGATATATTAAGTTCAAACTCATATGATGTAAAGAGTTTCCTTGCCTCAATTGCCCTGCTAGCTAAAATTCCAACAGAATCCAACTGAGTAGATTGAAAAGCCCCAACAATTAAGAGAAAAAGTACAGCCAGAGCAGAACACACTGGAGCCTACATGTTTAAAGAGAAGAGCAGAAACGAACCTGATCGCAGTAGAACTTAAATAAAAAGCAGAACCTGATTTAGATGTCACTATGCTGCCGGCGTTAAGACAAGAGGGCTTGCTCTGATGGTAAGCAACCCCCACTTGCAACCGAGAGGTTGTGAGTTCGAGTCTCTCCAAGAGCAAGGTGGGTAGTTCTTCCAAGAAAGGATGCGGGTTTCTATTTGGAAACAGCTGCGTACACACTACCCTGCTCAGAGCCCACTAAGTGGGATTATACTGGGTTGTTGTTGTTGTTATGCTGCCGGCGTTCGACCGTTAATTTCGCGCCGGGTCTTTCCTGTTGATTTCGTTGCGATTTGATCGATTGGCCTGTTGGGCTCTTTGAACACACCAAATTTATGCGCTATTCACGCGAAGAGAATTTTAAAGGTTGCATGATATCAAGCAGCAATTGGAACAGAACTAACATAAGCGGTTCTATTGAATAGTTAATAATAGCTGTTTCCAAAAAAAAAAAAAAAAGTTAGTCCTACATGTTTTTTTATCAAATCAATAAATACATATCATTTTTCTTTGAATAAACTTGGTGTAATACTTATTTTTTGTCTTGAACGAGAAAAGAAATTCTTGTAACACACTATAACTTTATGGTATGTGTTTACCCTTAAAATTGGATAACAATTAAACTTATAAGTAGTTTTAAGGATATACGATTTCACTTAGCACAAACTGAGAAATATGAGAATTAATATTAGAAATTAACTGTGCAAACCAATATAATGAATGGTTATGGCCTTCGAGCTTGATCGCCCTCGAACCAATAGAGTATGCTAAAACAGTATAAACTGAACAATACACCTTAAGAGAGAAAATATAGTGTGTTACTTGGTTATGCGTCAATATGATTATTAGAAAATGATTAGAACCCTTTTTATATAGTAGAAGAATTCTACTTATAGTACAATTCTAAATATAGAAGGAAAACTCATGATTGGCTAAATGTCCAGTCTTGACTCGATACATGCCGAGATTTCCGCCACGATCCTTGCCCGATCACAGATATATCGGCTTTCTGTTATTCGGTTTAGCTTGCTTCCTTCGATCTCGCTGGGTCATGAGCTTAGCAATTCATCTCCGTACCATGGTTTGATGCGATGAGAGGTCGAGCCTTGGTTTGCCATCCCGGTTTCGGCTAGCCATACAAAATTAGGGAAACCCAATTCTGACCATATACAAATAGTCCCCTCATTTTTTTGGAGTATAACAACAAGAAATGAATAGTCTTCAAACTTCCCCTCTGTTTACCATGACGTAGGCATTGTGACACAAGCGACAGAGGTGGCTGAAACGTCCTGTCGATTCAATTTTCTAGGCATTTAATGCGAGTCGAGGGTCGGCCACTACCAGTTTTGAACCGTCGTCTTCAACCTATAAATGCATCTTTCTTCTTTTTCCCAAACTTTACTTTCAATCTTTCTTATTCGAATTTGCATTCTTCAGAGCTTCATGTCTTCAGATCTTTGAATTTATTTGCTTGTTCTTCCCAAAACACCAAAAATTCCAATCTTTATTCTCCATTTCTTACAAAAATGGCCAAAACAACTAAAATTGTTTCGCAGAAAGAAAACGTTTCCTCGTCTCGGCCGGCCGACGAGCAACTCGCGGCGGATCCTCCCCTAGAGGACTTCGTTCCGATAAAGTGCGCCACTGATGTTGATTTTAAGATGGAGAACACACTCTCTACACTGGGTCGATGCGAACCAATGTCAAGATACATATGTACAATTACTGACGGTCTCCTCGAGAATATGAAAGAGGAGTGTGACTGGGTAGGCAAAGATATAGTAGTTCCTACCCCCCAAGAAATTTATCACCACCCATCTGAAGGGGTATCTAAGTGTCTATACTTACCCCTTCATGGTAGGCCCCTTCGACCCCATTATCGTCGCTTTTTGCAAGAGGTACGACAACATCCCTGGCCAAATCCATCCATAATTCAAGAGGATCGTGATCTTCCTTCGATTTTTTGTAAGCAAGATCGAGAGGCATCCTTTTACCCTCAATCGCCTTATGCGTCTCTACAGCCTCCGGCTTTATCATGGAGTCATGATCAATCTATACCGCTGAACCACCAAACCCCCATTCTTGAGCATAGACGAGACTCGAGACCGAGGTTCGATAATTTGTCCGAATAAAGACTATGGATCTAGTCCCTGCCAAAGACATGTCGTTTCCTGAAAAATGGAACATGACTTGTAAGTATTGCCATGAATATCTATCTCTGTTGTTTTACTTCTCATTTTCTTTCCTTTTCTAAGTTTTTTGTGTTGCAGCTGTGGCCGTCGTGCCGAAGGTTATCCCCGACCTCGAGAAATGGCTCAGGGGCCTAGTGTCACAGAGGTCATACTTCGAGCGTGCTTGGATGGAAATATCGAGGGGCCAATCCGTAACCATGGTAACTTCTCCCCTTAGAACGGTTTTACATTCGGGCTTTGTATTAGATTTACTCATATTTTTCCTTTTGTAGGCCTAGGGAAGGATGTAGCAATGGGGCCCCTCCTATACTGAAGAAGAGGCACTTTCCCTTTCACCTGCTCTAAAGTAGACCAAAGAGAAGAAGAGAAAAAGGGCTCCAAGCTCTCTGGGTCCGAAAAAGGAAAAACCGATGAGGAGGCCCCGTAAACCCAAGGGGATCATCCGCCTAAATATGAAGTCAGTCAAACAACTAAAGGATGAGGCTGAAGAGCACGAAGAAGAAGAAAAAGACTTCGGGTTGGTGATGCGTGTGCGAACTTTCACCGAGATTCAAGAAACCACTAGGCCGGCGGGAGCTGAAACTGCTTTACTCCAACCTGCTGAGCCCAAGCCAGAAAAAGCTAAAGATGCTTCACCTCAAGGTGGGAAGGCTACCTAGGAGGCATTGAAGCCGGTGCAGAAACTGGGCTCGAGGCTTCCCAAAACAGAGGTGATGC